>JAOTQE010068858.1:0-17280 GCA_025631205.1 Nesometra sesokonis
ATATATAATATTATTAATATATATATATATATATATATAGAAACGTAAACAATGAGAAAATCTGCTGAGAGTGAAAAGAAGTCGTCCCTACCGGAACTCGAACACGGGTCATCTGCTTGATATGCAGACGCATGTAGTCTTGGCTCAAGAGTGTGATTTTGTTTAATTCGTGAAAGACGATTAAAAGGCACCGATTGCGTTCCATAGCAGGTGGATCGTCATACCTTTTTGATGTTTAAATCACCGTCTTGGTCAACGCTTCAATGTAACGTGATTTTCCATCACGATTTCATGGGCATATAATTATCCGCTTGCCTAGTTTCAGATGCATGTGATTGGCGAATCCACTCGAAAAAGGTTGAATATGCATGTATGACAATTACCGCTAGAAGTTTAGGCCTTTTCCCACAATCGATCGGCTGCTAAAACATATAAGCCAAGTTCATTTACTGTTAAGTCTGTATATTAACGATAAACCTAACATCACTAAAACTTTATCATCCACTGTAGGCGTATTAAACACTTAAAAATATAATATACAGACTTGGAGCAAGTTTGCTCCATGTGCCGAGTTCACGTTTGATTGGAATGCAACTCGTCTCACACTCAACATAGTACGATGTGACAACACTAGCCCTCCAGTACGCATGTAAACAGATATCAATTGGATACACTTCTCATTGTAGATAAATCAGCTAGGCAGTACCGCAAACGGGATACTTTTTACAATTATTTATAATCAGAAGTTGTGTAAACTGCCAAGTAGATATACCTTAAATATTTATATATAGAAACGTAAACAATGAGAAAATCTGGTGAGAGTAAAAAGAAATCGCTCCAACCGGGACTCGAACCCGGGTCGCCTGCTTGATATGCAGACGCCTATACCACTCGGCCATTTGGACCTATGTGGGAAGCTTACGTTCAATTATAATGTAACTCTTCTTGCACTCAACATACACACAAACTTAATATTTCATAATTATACCAAGGGTTCATTTATACAGCTTCACTATGATGAAATAAATTATTCGTTTTGCTATAGTGACACATTTTTTATGTTTGATTTGTTGGTATTTAAATATTATGTAAATTTTTTATTTAAAGCCACCAGTGTGGTATCTTGTCATACATTAGATTTACCATTGAACATTTAGTGGATTTAGTGATGACTATTAGGTAAAACATGTCATGCCTTTACAAACTTCTATTTACAAATTCAATAAAAGACATGAAACTATCAGAAAAACTTCATGTAGATATAATATACCCAAGAGAAAATTAAAAACGTAATAATTTACATCGTGGGGATACTATGCTTTTATTGTATAAAATCAGTCATTTTAGTTGCTATTGTTATACCATTTTAATTGTTTTTTTCTGTTTTTGTTTAAAGATATGACAATCTACTCACGGCAACAAATAAGACAAGATTGGTTAATGACTTGCTCCAATACAATCTATCATATGTGTGGTTTCCATTTTATGGAAAATTAACCGCAGGTAAAATCTTCAGTACGGTAAAGCTCATATCCAAGAATAAGCGTTTAGCTGGCCGGTCGGTCTTCGGAAACCCTATCCATAATATGATGATAAAAAAATTCTGGAATATTACAGGGTTCTTAAGTACAGGTAAGATCAATTTTTATTCAATTTTGAGCCCGCCGAACGATGTCCAAGAGGGGACTATGAAACGGGCTCCGTACATATGTGTGTTTGTCCGTGTTTTCTCGAGCTGTTTAAAATTGCTTCAGCCATTTCTAGGCTAATTTTTATTCTGATTACGACGATAGGCGGGATTCCTAACCTCTACACAAAATTTTGAAATAATTTCTCAGCAAATTTGTTTACATCACAAAAAATATACTTCTACATTTCACATCGAATTTAGATTCTGTTTGTTTCATGGGGCTTGGTGGAGAATTCTTAACTTCTACATCTGAAATTCATTAATTATGAACTGATGTGGTCTAATCACAAAATTAGTAGTTTTCAACCGAATAGCAAAATTGAGTTATTATCGAGTAGACGAAATTATAAGCTTTGAATTAGTTTTTGAATAAGGTTCATAGATTGAGTGTAACCAGATAAAAATCATTTTAACATGTTCGTGAAAATATATTTTAGGAAAAATCGAATTTAAAGATGAACAACTGTTGACTTTCTGCCTGTTTTGTCATTGATGAAAAAAAACATCCTTTACAAAATTTCATTCAAAATCATATTTATTGTAAATAAGTTTAACCACAAAATTTGTAATTATAAAAGTAATTAAAACAGAAATCTATTTTTTAAAATAAAATTATGATTTTCTGCCTATTAATGTGGATATCTCAAAATCAACTGGCATATGAATCATTTTGTTACAACTCATTTATGAAAACTTATTCAAAATTAACAAAACAACCTCTTCTATATTTCATAGTGGATGTTGATTCTTGTTTTACTTGATATAGCTAAAACTAACCTTATCTTGTATGCAGTATTTATATACACTGCGATGAAACTTGTCAGTATAAAGTGGTTGCAACTATGACTTTTGACCTCTGACCTCATACCGAAATGTAATTCATATCTGAATAATGGTAGATCTTAGGAACTTGATTTCGGTCTTTAAAATGAGAGTATATTAGATACTTAACACAGAATAAGAGGAACTATGATTTTTGTCCTTACAGGTACTTTTAGCGAAGCTTGATTTTGACCTAATTTTGTTTAGAATAATACATGTAAATATTCATGGTAATGTAGGCCCCGTTTAAACTCGTTTTGTTTAACCCAAAATAATTAATAGTATTTTCTCACAGAAGTTTAAATCTATCATTGCCATTATAACCAACCCACACTTTTTGGCATTTAAATATTTACATTTTTCCATTCAAATGAGAGTTTGATAATAATTATATGTACCCAATACTAAGCAGTTGTCAGGTAGTATTTGCACTTGTACCAATGTATTTCTAGATACCAGATTACAGAAGATTTTCGCGGAGCGTAGTACATCCATCACCAAACATACACATGATGATCTCATTCTTTGTAGTAGCAACTTCAGTAAATTCGGATGGCTTCTTATAGTTAACATTTTCCTTTTTTAGAGCAGCTCCTTTCTTAATTTCAAATACGTTTTGTATCACAACTAATATGACATAACATGTTAAAATGACAGCAAGTATTTTGTAGTAAAGTTTTGGCCTAGTGTCTTTTGAAGCCAAAACATTTTCCATATACCTAAATGTTGGTTTGCTTAGGTTCAACCTTAAATACAATTAAAATGGTTGAGGATATAATTGAAGCATAAAACCACTAATATGTCTGTAGGTCCTCTCCTATTAGTTTTACCTCGCAATTTTGATTCCACTATAGTTTGGCAAATGAGTATGCCAGCCTTCTATAGACCTGTTGTGTTGAAAATTTTCACTGAGCATAATAATAAGTGAATACATTTTTGGTTGTTTGTGGTAGTTGATCGTCGAGTTTAGCAGCATATCTCAAACAACCTCAATTTTTACAAACTGACTTACAACATACCTAGTTTATTGCAAATGAGTTGTGTATCTTTAATAAATGGCCCTTACTAGATTTATCAACCATAATTATATTTAAGTTGCAATACCGTTTCATGAATTATTGGAAGTATACCGCCTAATTAAAAAAAAACACTTATAATTAAAAAGAAAGAACATTGTGCTTAGTGAAGTGTTTTCAGCTTTGCTTTCAAACCATTCATGCAGAAGGTGATGCTGGTATAATCATTTGCTAAACCACAGTGGATTTTGTATCGCGGTGAAACACTATGCTAAAGTGAGTCATGCATTATGATGCTTCTATGCTTTCAGGGTAATCCCAATTATATACTGGATTGATTTATTCTTGTTCGCTGATTGGTTAAAAGCGTGTCACATGATCAAAGATAATCCAACCACCAAAGTACTATTTACGGATTTGTAAATAGTAAAAGACTATTATATACATATACACGGGGTCGAAACCAATCAATTGAACAAGAAAGTATGAATCCAGTATATAAAACAAATATATACTGAGATGAAAGGCTCTGAATTAAAACTATGGGTCCCTCAGTGACTGCAAAAGTACTATTTGTTTTAACCATAGCTTTTCATCTCGGTATATATTTGTATAATATATGCCTACTAATAATTTGTTTTTGTTTATAATTTTTAGTTGTAACATCATAAACAACGATGTCTGGATTTGAAGAAGTTGGCATAGCTGGCAGCGATGAGTTAAGAGAAGCATTGACAAACTGTACAAACCCAGTTGAAGCAATCCAGAGCTTCCAGGCAGAGAATGGCATCCTCCTACCATCTCTACACTACGCTCTTCCACTCCTTGATCTTCATGGCATCAACCGGTTAGAATTTCATCAATCTATTATGGAAGAACTCCGGGAAAAGTTGATAACCCGCCTCCAGGAACTTGCCAACAGTGATGTAAAAGATCGATACAAAAAGATTGAAGACTTGCTTGCAAAGAGTTTTCCTCTTATATCAGTGCCATCGGTGCAGCCAGTTGTCATGGCGATGATGAAACATCTTCCGGAGGTTCCGGAAAAATATCTGAATACACTTGTTGAGAAAAAAGAATTGTATCAAGCTGCAGCGACAGAAGTGAAGCGACAGATTTGGCAGGAAAATTCATCTCTTTTTGGTGATGAGGTTTCGCCGCTATTGGCTGAGTACATATCCGGCAAAGAGAAAAGTCTATTTGGCTATGAGCCTGGTAACTCACAGATGTTTTTTGTCATACCACCGAAAACAAGACGTCAAGGTCACGTTATACAGACGTTGACGAACATGGTGGGAAAAAACGTAAAACTATACGACAGAGTACTTCAATTTTTGAGGACTTTGTTTCTGAGGACTCGTAACGTGCATTATTGCACATTGCGTGCCGAGTTACTGATGTCACTTCATGACCTTGAAGTTCATGAGATAACTTCACTTGACCCCTGCCACAAATTCACATGGTGCTTAGATGCATGCATCAGAGAAAAATTTGTGGACGAGAAGAGGGCGCGAGAATTACAAACATTCCTGGATGGGATCAGACGAGGACAAGAAACTGTCCTTGGGTAAGGAAAGTGGAAGCTATCTTTAGACAGTCTTAAGGTTAAGACGGTCTACAATTGTGGTATCCCTCACTGCCTTTAATTTAGACTAAATTAATTATAAACATTGCTATACTGCAGTCTTAGCAGTTAACAGTCTTAAATATTGAAGCCTGCTAGGAGGTGGCTTTAAATGGTCATCACTTTTGGCATGATGAAGCATTGTTTTACCTTGAATTGGCTGTTTTAATAAAGTGTGTAACATTTTTGTAAAAAATTGAATGTGATGAAAAACAAAATTTACCTAAAATAGTGCCATCTATTACTGTCACTATGAAATGTTTGTTTGAGATTTTCATAGGAAATACTGTTTTATAAGCAATGCTCTAATGATGTCATTAAAGGCACTGTGTGTGATTTTGTCGGCACTCGTTTACATCTGGAGTAGGCAGGTGGCGCAGAATTATTGTTTGGTCTTCAGAACTTAATACCTGCCAACCCTACCGATTTTGGCGGTAGGCTACCGCTTTTTCGACCTTCCTACCGCCTACCGCTTTTGCATGGAAATCCTACCGCTTTGTGAATATTAATAGCAAAATAAAAATGTACACAAGGGAAACTGTGAAATCCACCAATAAACACACAAAAATAGGTATGGCACTAAAATAAGCATTGTAGGCTAAATTACCTGAATATCGAGAATTGGGGTGAAATGCCCTTTTTTTTTGCTCATCAAAGTAAAGTGCAGTAAGAAAAGGGCGCTGGCCCACTTGTATTCAACCAACTTGCCGACGATGAGACGGCCTACCGCTTTCGAGGCTACAAATGTTGGCAGGTATGGAACTTGGGGTCATAAATTTGAACATCACATAGCACATTTCCACTGCCCATGCTCGGATATAAATTGTTGTAACAGTAGCACTGTAATTAAAACCCATCATGCTGATGTTAACTTTGCATTAAGTCTTCGGGCTATATGTTCGTTATTAAAATTTTTCATGCATAATCAATTTCAAAAAATCTAAAAAAATATTTTCATAATATAAACATATTTTAGATATATTATCACTCAATTTGTTATCAAAAGATAAATTTGTCAGTATGTAACAAATTAAAATTGATTAAAATCAAATTAAAATTATGTTTTAAGTCAGTGACGACAATAAATTGATGGGCCTCTTATAAAAAACAATATGCTAAGTATGCTTTATTCTGTCAACTTCGCACAAACGTACAACAGTGATGTAGAATAATATATATATATCATATGTTATAATAAAATATTATTAAACAATTTTAGAATGTAAAGAAATGTTTATGTTTACTGAAAAAAAGGTATATTTCTAAAGAATTTGATGCGATTAATTTATGATTTTGCATTCTGGCAGGTTAGATCAAATTTCCACTTGAATTACCACTCAGTGTCGGCATTACAACTGCAGGTGCAATACAATTGACACTTTATATAACACCGCCACTATATGTTTGTTTTTTATTAGTTCCTGAAATCAAATATGAAATTTAGTTTTCACCTGTGTTTTGCTGTGGAACAATAAATAACTTGCTTCCATCATGATAAGATGCATACAGTGCTAGTGCCTAAATGAGACCGTCTTAATTTACACCGCCAATTTTATTACCAATATCTAGGCCCAAGAAAGTGGCAATTATGTTGGTAATATCAAATTAATTTTAAGGACTGCTGATTACAGTTTAGGTTCAAATTTCTTTATAGACCTGACGTGAAATTAATGTTAATTTTAGCTCATAAATAATATAATTTTGTTTTTTTTTTCTCTGAAGGGATTTATCAATGATTCTCTGTGATCCATATGCTATCCACACGATAGCCAACAGTACTATTCGCACTATGCTAACATCAATAGCCAGTGACACAATTCCAAGGGTAAGACATTTACTAACTAAATTTGTTGGCAATGGCATGTTTCAGTGTAAATTAGCTATTTCTACATTGTTTCTCTTTCAAAAACGTTAAAATATCAGGGTTTAATGCTACCAACTTGTGATTTTATGACACAAATTTGACTCTGCTGACTTAGTCCTTGGGACATGAAATGAAACAATTAAATTGTAAATCATTGGGGTAAAGCAATATTAAAAAAAAATGTGAAGGCAGTGAAATAAGAACTTGTCTGTTTTATTTTAATACAGACAGCAACACACTAAATATCTTTGATCTTATTCTTAGTCTACTAATAGCATAGATGTATTATTTTAACGGCTTGATAGTGAACTTCCACAAAATACATAGCCCCAAAGTTCAATTCCATGGAAGCGCTTACTATTCCGAAATTCAACCAATCAAATCATGTTATTTTCTTAACACTGTTGCTATGTCGAAATTGCGCCCCAAATCTTTCATAAAATTTTTAATTTATCAATAAATGGAAGTAAATTTAATCCAAATATAAAGACATTGACAACATAAAATATATGACACATATGTAAATAATTTGTATTACAAAAGAATGTTAAAAATACAATAATTTTAAAACAATTATTATTTTATTTAACTTGCATGCTTGTGAGAAATGCTGACGACCATAAAATAGTAGGCACCTACATGGGACTGCCATAAATAATAAATGTTTGAGTAAAAGACCCCCTTTATGATTTAGCTTTTATTTTTTAACATGTTTGTATTGGCTTTATTTTGTTAGGCAAGCCCAAACCTTCCATTGCTGATGAGGATGTTAACGTTAGGAGTGAAGGCATGGAACATGATAGACAGTCAAGTGTTTAAAGAACCTAAAATGGTAAGTATAAAGGAAGGTAGAGTCTTAATTCTTTACAGTCTGAAACTGTTCCTACGGAAAACCAAATTTCATGCTACAGTGGATCTTTTTTTTATTTCCTCCACAATCATTTTGATCAATCTCCAGGTACAGAACATCAAACGACAAATATAACAAAAAAACAAGACAATCATAAACAATTACACCCTCGCCTATGTTTTTCTATCCAACATGTCATCTGAAATTTCAATGACTGTAAACTGAACTATAGTAGCAAATTTAGATGGCCCGCATAAGCCTAATAGTATATAGTAAAACTTGGTTAGGGTGAAATTATTTTGTTTAGAATAAGAATTTAGCTCAAATTGATAAGGAAAAATACTACTGTTATCAGGCTCAAGAAAAGTTATCTTTTGTTATTTTAAAAACAGCAGCTAATACTGTAGATAAGACTAAGTAGTTTATTCCTGCCTTAGTTTTTTATCACCTATAGAGGGCAGTAGACACAAAATCAAATAGATTAGAATTCAGAATTCCTGTGGTAAGGCAGATCAGCTCAGAACCCAGATACGGTTGGTTCTGACTCATCTAATATTTTGAACTAAATCGGCCCAATAGTTTTTGAGATATAGATGCAGACGGACAGAAAGACAGACAGACACATAGACAGAGCTCATTGCAATACCCTCTCCCCACTTCAGTGTGGTGAGGGTAAACATTACAAACAAAACTTGGATAAGACAATCACCATTACTCTTCCAAAAGTGTGTGACACTATCAAAGTGGCTCTCCTTAATAAAAAGTGACATTTCGCTCAGTTGGGTACTGATGAGTTATTGTGTTGGGTGTTGAATTGTGGAGACTCACTGTTTGTTGTGAATACCTTGCCACTCACCTTATTTTGTGGCTGAGGTTAAAGACACAAATTAATATTGCACCATCTTTCGGATGAGACATTAAGACGTTGGAACCATGTGTAAAGAATTCGGTATATTTTTCAGAAATGAGTAGGGATTACCTCCTGGTATATTGCTCAATCACCACCAAAAGGATCTCATTGGAAAAAAGTCCACTTGGGATTTTCATGAGCTATCCTTAGTTTCTTACAAACACCAAATAAATAAAAAAAACCCAAAAAAACCAACTTCAACTATACATGATTTTTTTAGTTCTTCGATTGATAGTTCTTAGACTTTGGTTTTATGTTTTTATCAATTTTTTTTAACTTAACAATTTTGTTTGTCTTTTCATTGTCTTATGTTCATTGTTTACCTCAAATGTACCCGTATGTTACTATGGTTGGACAGTAGAAACCACTGGCTTCTGTTTGACCTGCTTTACTGGCTTGATTTCTTTTTGATAGACTAATTGTAATCTTTTCTTTATTTTATAATTTTCATATTGAAAATTTATGATTAACACATTTTATTTTTATTTCAGGAACATGATATGATTTTAAAATTTCTACCGTGCATTATGTCCCTCATTGTTGATGATCAAACAAGGTCGCTAAATAAAAAACTAAATGAAACTGAAACGGATCCAAATCTTAAACTTCTACCAGAAATTATCAAGAAGACCACAAAAAAGGACCGTGTTGCAGCAACAGTCTGCCTTTACTATGTACAATACATTGCAAGACAAAAAAACAAAGAGGCTTTGTTACGCATTCTACCATTTCTTATCCTCTTTGATGGCAATTGTGCCTATCAGGACACGTTTCTCCATGCCTTTGTTGCCAAAATCACTCCAATGGTGGAGGACTTTGCTTCAGAAGATTTCAGCACAACCGTGTTTGATAAGTTTCTGATGAAGAAAAAGAACCATGAGAATGTGAGCAGGCATGTAATGCGGTTGCTGACGTGCACACATCATAAATTACCAACAACGAAATTAGAGAAGATCATGAAAGATTTAGAACCCCTTCCCAAGGTATTGTTTAGTTTTAAGTTTCATTTTAGTATTGGTAAAAATTAAATGGCCCTTTTAAAATTACCTTGATTTTTTGGGTGCAGTTGGCGCCTCAGTTGCAGTTCAGAATCCCAATTAAGAGGTTTGGAGTTGGAAACAAACTTATGCCAGTTGCTTGTGCATCTGGGTAACATACTTTACTCACATTGTTTCAGTCTACCCAGACGATGGGTACAAGCAAATTGCTGAGAAGTAACCTGTGATGGACTAGCATCCCATTCAGGAGAGTATCATACTCTCATCCGCTTCACACTCCTGAAACTGAAAATAAGCTCCAGCCCTATGAGTCTTCAGGCTAGAAAAAAAACTTTAAAAAAAAATCATGACTACAGTCAAATCACATCAAATCAGCAGCATTTAGGTAATTCAACTAGACTGGTAGTAGATGTAAATCTATTGCTGCTTTCATTGGCTGGTATTCTCGAAAGCGGACTAACTTTACTCCTGGACTAAATTCAGATTTAATCTAGGACTAACTGACTATGGTATTCTCGAAAGTTTCTAACACTTGTCCAGTTATAAACCCTGGACGAAAGCATTCTAAATTTTGTCTACCGAGGAACCAGGTTTATGGATAGTCCAGGATCAACTAGTGCTGTTCTAAAGTTAGTCCTGGACTAACTTTTGAGAATACTAGCCATTGGGTTTCAACTTAGTTTAGAATATTTCAGTGTGACACACCAAGGATAACCCATTAAAAGACTTGTCCCAATTGCTCCTTCTGGTTATGACCAATGACAGTCCCTTACCCTTTTATGAAGAGTGTTCAGAATCTTTTAACATGCTCATGAGCCATATTTCACACAGGACCAATGACTAAACATCTCATTTGAAAGACAGTTGTATTTCAACCCTTCAGGCAAAATACAACAAGAGTGGTGATCTATTCGAACTGGGAGTCAAAGATATTCATAGTTCAGTGCATGACACAAAACCCATCTAATACCCTATTCAGACTAGCATCACATTGTGATCGCATGTAGCAATACGCCATTTCATGGTTTCAACTGCGCATGTGCGTTACCAAGGTCAAGTAATAAAATGACGCGCTGCTCTTATTGAAAGGAATATAATTGCCGTGCGTTGTTTTATCACTTGACCTTAATCTGCACATGCGCAGATGAAACCGTGAAATGGCTTATTGCAACAACCAATCGCACTTAATTGCAAAGTAAAATCATGTGTGAATGCTCACCAATAGTAATCGATTGTAATCGATATCGCAATTGTTACTGGTTGCGATTGGTTGTTACAATTTTTGTTAACCCTGACTACCACGGAATCTGATGGCAACAAATTCCACAGGCACTGATGGCCTGAGGTCAAGACACTCTCTATCGCCAAACTACGACAACACATTTTTAATGCGTTTGAAATTTGCGATTGGTTGCGATCTGGAATTGGATTACACTTATTACATCACAACCGATCATGATGCTAGTCTGAATAGGGTATAAGAGTCAATCACATCACAAAACTCTTTTCTTATTTCTTTTTTTTATTTCATCCACATCCAACAGTAATAAATACCTATTACAGGATGGATAAACTATACCATGCTTATTAACTAAGACTCATTACGAGGCTTAGGCAGTGGCGTTGTTGTGAGAATAATCCTAGAACCCAGGACCTCGGGATTGGTAGGCAAGCACGTTAACCACCAAGCTACAACGCCACTAGAAATTACTTTAATGACACCTCATGCTGTGGGTTGCTAGCTCATAATGCAAATTGTGGAATTCAGTGCAATATTTTAAAAAAAGCATTGATTGTAGGCAATTACCCCCAGTAGAACCTTTTGAAATATAAATCATCTTTGCACACAATGTAAAATCAAATTTAACCTCAATCAAATTTTTGAATAACCTCCTTTATTGCTTATTTTAAATGTAATAATTGCTAAACTAGCTTAAAATTATTCAATTTAATATTTTAGGAGCCTTTTGACGTGTTTTAATGCATTGTACTACTAAACAGCTATGAAAATATATTTTGTAAAAATATTTACAGTACCTGTGATCTAGTTACAATTTTTTTGTGAACTGATAAATCATAGGGCATATCTGATGAGCAATGATCGACTAGATCCCTCCATGCTAGCCTGTCCCTGGCTGTATGTAAAGTTGTAAATGTGACAGACCTGACCTTTACTTGGTGTTGTGTGGCCAAGTACAGTAGTTCTTTTTCTTTTGCCTTCCACAGAGCCTTAAAGAATGGTGTGGGGGAGAGTCTGTGTTGCTTTTGTAATGACCCAACTGATAATTCTGTGTTATTATTTTAACAAAATTGTGATTTTTAATTCTCATTTCAGAGTGGTCAGATAACCAAAGATATGTACACAGCATTGCAAGAGAAAATCAGTTCTTATAATCCAAGCCCTGTTGAACAGCCAGAACCTCTGGACTCACCCCTGTTAAGTGTGCCTACACCAGCACCGCTCTGAAAAGTCTAGCCACAAGAATGAGATGGCTTTAATTATCAAGAGGCTGATACACTGAAATAAATACATACTCTATGGTTTCCTTTCTACTATGCTATTATTACAGTATGTGGTTCCATATTCAATACTGAATGTAGAGGAATGACGGGGCGGATCCAGGATCTGAAGAAAGGGGGGGGGGGGCGCGCCATTTACCAGGCCAGGTGGTCGTGGTTGCCGGTTTGATTTTGACAAGCAAACAAAAAAGTTATTTCCCAATTTTGCGTGTTGTGGTACTCTGTTGGCCCCAACTTTTTCTATCATTTTGAGGTAAATTTTTGACCCGGCGCTCCTAATATAAGGGAGCCAACTACGTTTTACCAGGGAACAGTTAAATTAGGTTTTACCGATAATAGGGGGCGTGTGCCAGCTGCACCACCCCCCCCCCCCCAAATCCACGCCTGAATGAGCTGTAGAATCCAATTCTACTAAGCCTCAGCATTGTGTGGTGTGGCATCCATTTCCTTTCCATTTCACCAAAGTATACGATATTAAAGAGATTCTATGCATGTGATGTTACCTGAATTCAATGGAACAAAGCATACTGCTGCGACCTAGCAGGAAATCTATACATCAATGAGATGTGTTCTTTATGTGAAATGCGTGTTCATATCTTAGTAGTAACTTTATTTAGAGATGGTACCTAGGTTTGGCAGTAGTTTTTCATTTATAGAATGTTAAAAGGTTATACTCGTAATTTTTAATGCACATATTGGAACAAACAAAGAGTACTGCTACAACCATAGATTTATATTTACGGCTAGATGGTGAACAACTTAACATTGTAGAATTCCATTTCCATGTAGGCGCCTACTATTTTTATTTCATCAGACTACGTCAAAAACATGCAAGTTAAATATTAATAACTGTTTTACAATTATTGTATATTTAACATTCTTTTGTTATACAAGTTATTTACATATGTGACACACATTTTATGTTGTCAATGTCTTTAGATTTGGATTAAATTTGCTTTCGTTTATTGATAATTTGAAACTTTTATGAAAGATTGCACATGCACAATTTCGACAACATAGCAACAGCGTTAGAACGTAACACGATTTGATTGGTTGGATTCCAGAATAGTAGGCCCTTATATGGAACTGCACTTTGGGCTATGTATTCTGTGGAAGTTCACCATCTAGCCGTAAATAATACATCTATTGCTACAACCTAACAGCCACACTAAATATCAATGCTTTCTTTATGAAAAATGCATGTTCATTTCAAACTAGTTTATGTGTATTAACTTTATTTTAAATCTGTGTACCTAGACTGTGGCAGTATTTGTCATTCCTAAGTAATGCAGATGTACCATATCTTTTCATTCTGTACTTTTTGGTGCCACTTTTTAATCACTGAAATATATTTTAACCATTATAATGTAAAGCAGGGTGACCAAATTTGTGTCTGTGAAAGGCTTATAAACCACTGACGGGTTTCCAATAAAATGTTTAGTGGTCATTGTGGACTTTGTTTTTGAGCATTCCACTTCACTAATTTTGCCAGCATATTCATCTTATATGCATTTAATATGATTTAAAAATAATGATGTAAAACAAAATATTGGTCACATTGATTATTTTACCAGGCCAATCGCAGACATTATACTATGTCCTAAGAAAACTTGACATAGAGGGGCCATTCATGGCAAATGTGAGTTCTCACCACAAATAAGTCTCATGGTAGGAAAATTCGAAAGTGAGTTATTGGTAGCTTCTAACAGAGCATAATGTAAGCTGTATGTAACCTAACTTCAAATGACATTGGGTTAGTAGATCTAAAGATATGAGCATTTGTTTTTATGCATGGAAACGTGGTTTTGAGGAAATCACCCATAAAGCAAAATAAAAAATTAAAAAAACTACCAATCTCAGAAATTCGGCATGACGGTCACTTTTCTCTATGTAAACTAACTTCAAAGGTATGTTATAATGCTTAAAATGAATTAAAACTAAATTTCTCAAAAATTTGACTTCACATTTTGGTGATTATCAATTTGATCTCACCTACGATGCAACTCATTTTGTAGTGAGAGTGGCGGCGGTGCTAGGAGGATTACAGCCCCCCGCCGCCTTTTGAGTATTTTCGAGGTCCAGACAAGCCCCCAACCATACACAAAGTGCCAAAAAAAATATCTCACGAATTATGCCAAAACTTTTTTTTGCTTGTCAAATTAAAAACCGGGGACATGCCCAACCTGTCCGGGGTGCCTAACCTGTCGGGGGTTTTGCCCTGCCGTCGGGGAAATCCTGGTGCCCCCACTGGTGAGACCTGACAAAAGTTTTCTGCCACCAGTAGAGTTTTACCATGTGGGGAAATGCTGATCTGCACCAGTCGTAGAAGGAATCAAACCTGGCTCACTAGCATGAGAGACAGATGTCTTAACAACTCAGTCACAGATTAAAATAGTACTATCCAGGCACTTTGGTTTCCAGCATCCCCCCACCCCACCCACACCTCCACTTCCTCCATATGATATTGAGGGCACTAGATAGGGGCTCATAAGACAATCTATGCTTAAGCACCCACCAGAGAACATAATTTCACCATAAGACGTTAAATAAGATAAATTTTATTGTCCAATATAAAACTAAAATTTGTTTTCACTTTGACGACATGCAACATACACGATACCTATATAATAGTGATTAAAACAAGTAAAGTTTTCTAAAAAAAACATGTTCCAAACATCAAATATCATATGTTTAGATCTACTTATCGTAGCAATGTTCAGATTACTTATAGCTTACAGTATACTGGACTTCATTGAAGCATACCAAATGCTGCTTTAAAAGAAGATTGCCAATCAGAGATTCACTTTTTTTGTGAGATCTCGCATCTATGAGAATTAAATACAGTGGAACCTCAATTTTACATACATCAATTTTAAGAACCCTCAATTTTTCATACCTAAAATTAGTTAAAATGTTTATATATAAACTTTGAACATTTACTTTTAACAGGACATGACGTAAAATATGTGTTCGAATTAAGCCGAATCGGTAGTAAATAAAGGAACAAAAAAAATACCATAGCTCAATTTTACAAACCCTTGGATTTACATGCCCCTTCTGGTCGCTTATAGTATGTAAAATTGAGGTTCTCCTGTAAGTATATTTAGGTTTCATTTGGGGCAATTAAAAAAGTAGGGGACAAACATTTATTTATTATTTTTAACACTGTCTAAGACACTGTTAAGTAGTGATTATATGTAATCATGGTACTGTATGTAAATTAGTAGATTATCAAATTCCATACATGCTGTAAATGTATATGAGCTTTTTTTTAAAATTAAAGGCATTGCTAAAACTTTAAAAGTTACATTTGTTTAATATGTTTTACTTTACTACTGTTGTTGTTGTAGTTTGGGAGAATCATTGGCGTTTATTGGCATTTTATCGACATCCAAATTCTTGTAGATTAAGTTGAGACTTTTTACACCTTGTTTTGTGAACCCTCCAACATTCAAAATCAGTATTTTTATAAATTTTCATTTTTGGCCTGGTAGCATACACTCCCGACAATAAATAATTCAATATTTGGAATAAAAAATACAAAATTTCCAAGTCCGACTTGTTGTTCTTTTGAAAATGCAAGTATTTTGTGAAATAATCATTTTAAATATTTCTTTTTAAAATTAAATCTTTAGTTTTATTTTATTCTCTGCTTTTTATTTTTTACTTGCCAAGAAATATTTTTTTTATTCTGCCCTCCTTTTAACTTATTTAAAAAAAAAAACCTTCACGAAACAAGCGGAGAAGCAAGTTATTGACAGGGGCGGCGGAACGTATTTGAATTAGGGGGGGACGAAGTTAAATTTTTAAAATTCGCTCCCCAAGTCCGCTTAGAATGTGATGAGCAAAAAAGTTGCCTCTAATTTCGTGCTTTAAAGGTGGTTTTTACGCCCACAATATTCATATTTTACCATAGTTTTCGAGTTGTGAAAGTCAGGGTGGACGTTCCCCCCCTGAGTTGTCACTGGGGGAACGCGTCCCCCCATCCTCCCTCTTCCGCCGCCCATGGTTATTGAATGTGCATCATCTAGTCCATCTGCACCTTTGATTTTGAATGTATGAGCAATAAAAAACAAATTAACAGTGGGAGCAGTTGTCGCAGCAGTTACGGTACAAAATCCCAAGGCCGGGAGTTTGAGACTCACTCAAGCCAGTTACTTGTGTGCCTGGGCAATGCACTTTACTTGCATTGTTTCAGTCTACCCAGCTGTACGACGGGTAATGGCAAATTGCTGGGAAGTAACCTGCGACTAGCATCCCATCCAGGGAATATCATTCTCATCGAATTGTATGGCCGAGCGGTTAAGGCAGGAAACCATGAACCACAGCAATAACAACACTATGGGTTCGAGGCCCGCTCACACCATGGTTCTGATGGTGGAACAAGTCTTCTCAGATAAGGACTATAAACTGTAGGCCCAGATATATACCTACAGCTCGTGTGCACTATAAAGAACCCAGTACATCTTTCGAGATGAGTAGGGAGGTACCCCGGTGTACTGGTACATACATCCCTGCCGTGGACAAATGAAGGAGCGCCTGTATCGGGCAGCAGGACATGAAGTGACCCTTAGGGGCATAGAAAGTCATATGAATGTGTAACATCTGGTCCACAGCGCCTTACATTACATCATCACTTAACGCTATTGAAACTGGGAATAACCTCCAGCCCTATGAGCCTTCAGGTTTGGAAAAGAAATTTTGTCATCACAGCCCAACCATGATTGGCCTGCAGTGTTTGTAGACCCTTGACTATCCCATCTCTCCCCAACTTTCATAACAGACATACACCTCTTGATGTCGCTTTCAAATTAGGTTGCTCAAACCAAGAGAACCAGAATTGTATACACATTATTGGACAAGTAATTAGTAGTGGGAGTTGGTGTAGCAGTTCAGGGGCGGATCCAGGATCCTCTGAAAGGGAGGGGGGGCCAACCTCCAGATCGGGTGGTTGCCTGTTTTATTAAAAATTGGTGCAAAAAATAC
>JAOTQE010068869.1:0-17278 GCA_025631205.1 Nesometra sesokonis
GTTAAAAATTCAGTGAAATAAGTTATAATATGAAATGCAAATAATATTGGCTAAAATGACTGTTTTCGTAAGTTTTTGGAATTGAAAGTGAATAACTTTCCTAATACTTCAAAATGGCCAATTCAAAAATAATTGTTGATGACCTTTATTTTCCACAAATCGAGTGACAATGCATCTTTAACCACTACAGTGGCAATTGGTTCTTGTACAATTAGAGATAACCACAAAAACATCATATTATTAACCATTTTACAGCGATCTTGCCAATCATTTCCTTCTATGAAAAATCAGTGTAGCGTGAAGCCCCACTAGAGATCGTAACCTGGACACCGTATATTTTCCGGAGGTCCCCGCTGCTGCATGCGACCACGGATCTTCACAAACATTTAAATAATTTGTTCCTTAGGTCATTTTCAAGCTTCTCTGAAAACTTCGTCATCTGCCAATTACTTTTTAAGTTAGCTGCAAAAAGACAAACACACACACACACACACACATGACAAAAAACATAACCTCGCCAACTTTGTTGTCGGAGGTAATAAGATTGTTCGCGTTAAAATTAATATAAATGACTTTAAAAAATAAAACCAAGATTCTTACCCGTGTCACAGAATGTTCCAGTAAAACATGGACTACAAATACACGCAACGTTCGGACACTGTCCTGTAAATGCGACACACATTGCCCCATTCTGACATGGATTACTAATGGTACAATAATCAAGCTCTGAAACGAACATTAAAACATCAATAATAATAATGACGACACTGAATATATTTTTTATTTATTCAAACTTATTTATACTGGATAAAAACAGTATTGTGTGGATCTTAAACATGCGTTGCACATGATTATGTTATATTTAATTATTTAATATGCATGCACGCATGTATTGATTAAAGCCAGAAATATCCCTTTACGCTACGCTGTTTGAATCAACAATATCTATTTAAAAAGTCAATACATCACATTAAAATTAAAAGACAATGTTAATGTTTTAAAAAAATGTATGCTAGTATTAAATGTTATTTTGCAGTTTTATTAATTATGAAGTAAATCATTAAGGCACAAAATTCAGTAGGGTTTGTTTTATTATAATCTTGCCATGTGCTAAATTTTAATCCAATCGAGCTGTAAAATTTTACTTATTTTGGTAACAAACTTAACATTAACAACATCAGTAGTGACAGCAGCAGAATCAAATGGATAAAACCAATACCCTCCCTACATTACATTATAAAACAATATGAATAATAGTCTTGATTGATTAATTATTTAATTTTAAATACATTGTATAATATTAATTTTGTGTGTTAATATATTTTATGAGAATTAAAGTTTTGTAAAACTCTGGAGTCTACTTTTAACTAAACTAAATTTTAACCAATTTTATTGTTATAACCCATTTTATTGTTACGACTTTTTTACAATGTAATTGGATTATGTACGTAGTTTAACTAGTCATGTATCTGTAACTTATATTTTTATGTCATTTTACGATATTTATTATTTATAATTTTAACTCTATTTTAATATTAGGAAAACAAGGACTCAAGGAAGAACAGCATTTTATAAATCCATATGATTATGGTTTTGTATTTTATATGTTGAATTTACCATTATTATAATATATTATAAAAATGAGAGATTACCTATGGATAGAAAAGTAAGTTATTAATAAAGCATTTAAAATATAGTTAAAACATAACTAAGCGATAAACTGATTTAGTATAAAATTATCAGCCTTGTCAGTAAAACACAAAAGTATCATAATTTGAGCAACGTTTTTTCTGTATAATTGTCTGTTTATTCCCCTACTCCTCCTATGTCCTTGGTCCAATATCCATGAAACTTGGTATGTGGATGCAGGGTCACAGCGAAGTTCACCTTGAGGGGTTCATTTTTGGAAAGGTCAAAGGCACTGGGGTCAAAGGTCAAATAACTGTTTTTCGCTACTCATCTTGGCCGAAATTGGTGGAATCATGTAGGTTCACACCAAAAATGCCCATGAGTCAGGGTTCAAATGTCAAAGTTACGGGAACGGGATCAACGGTCAAGTTTACGGCAGGGGTAAAAGCCAAGGTTACGGGAACGGGATCAAAGGCCAATGTTACGGGGATCAAAGGTCAAGTTTACTGGAACATGGCCAAAGGTCAAGGTTATGGGACGGGTAAGTTGACTGGTTACTCTAATAAAATTAATATTAAAATAGTTACTTAGTTTTAACAGAAACCTTCATAATTGATTAATTTTAGTTTTAAACAACAATATTTATAATAAAACACTAACAACGTCAAAATGATAGAAAAATAGCTAGATAATAATAAAATAGTTAAAATATTATTAAACAATACAAAAAACAACTATGGTTTATCATAAAAAAGAACTTTAAGATTAACTGTAAAATTAATTATTAATGGAATGTATTACACGCATTACACCTAGATTTCAGATGCAAGTTAAAACATTCAGTACCTACATCGGTACTGTTGGATATTTATATATATTTATAATAAAACACTAACAACATTAAAATGATAGAATAACTATAAAATAGAAAAAGGGTATAGATAATTGTTATTAAATATTATTAAACAATATATAAAACAACAAGGGTCTCATCGGAAAAAAAGAACTGTAAGTTTAACTGTAAAATTAATTATTAATGGAATGTATTACACATTAAAATTACCACCTAGATTTTAGATGCAAGTAAAACTTTCAGTATTTATATCGGTACTGTTGCATTATGAGATATGGTAACAGTAACTCAATTTTGATTTTTCCTACAACCTGGTGGTTTTGCCGTGACATCCTCGTGTTATATAATGTTTCTAATGATTAACGGTACATGTAATTACCACTGAATATGTTTAATATAATGTCTTATGTTTACGTACCTTCTCTCTTTGTTTATCTTAATTATTATGTGAGTTGATTTATTTATGTAAATATTATTTTGTCTTGTAATATGTACATTATGTTGAAATTGAAAACAAAATACGAGATAATACGTAGATAGACAGTGGATACGAATCACATTACGATGTACAAAAAATATCGAATACTGTAATAAGTAAACGTTAAACGCACCTGTTTGGCAGAAGGATCCACTGTAGCATACGGGACACGTACAGGTGAACGATGTACATGAACCAGTATTTAAACTGCAAGTCCCTCCATTCATACATGGCCCAGCTGCACATGCATCATTTCCTACAAAAATAAAGCACGTAAATCAAGCACCCGATTCTTGTGGTGTATCGATACACTGTGGAAATATCAGTGACAGTATGTAAGATACAATTCGTTACAGGCCACAGTTGTATGAATTATAACACAGATTAGGCCTACAGTGACGAGTCGATCCAGCAAAGGAAGATACTAAGTTACAGTATGGTGATTCTTTATACCAAGAACTGTTCCCTGTTTATACAGTACGATGGCACACTGACTTAGTTGTCTCTACCATGGCGTCGTCACGCTACCGCCGCCACAACCAATGTTATTAGGCCCCATAAAAAAAATGGTAGTTTATCATCACCCTATATCAAATCATATCATCCTATATCATCATCATCATCATCATCATCGCCGATGAAATTAAAATTTTAACTTACGGGTTTGGCAAAATTCACCCGTGTAGCATCCAGGGCATGTACACGTATAAGATGCACAAGATCCGGCTGATGGAGCACAGACGCCTCCGTTAACACATCCATTATTATCGCAAGGATTGATAGCTAAATATAGTAGAATATAAAGCAATACGTTTAGGTAAAGTAGCGGCAAGCTAGGATGATGTTCTCGTATGGTATGGGTAAGGTTAGCTTATAAGATAAATATAAGCTAATTCGGGCTTCCATGGCAGGCTAACATGGAAGGTAGGCGAGAGTCTACCTCAGAGTGATGTAATACGGTAATAATTTGATGTAAAGTAAAAGTTTATTGTTGTATGGAATGATAGGTGAGATACAAATGTGGCACAGCCAAGCCAAATGAGACATATAAGTCAGAATTTTGAACAATTAAAATGTAAGTTTATCAGTATTAATTGACTAAGCAAAGTCATTTTAAATTGCATTTTTTAAACATTTTTTTTATCACGTATCTTAAAATTGTTAAGGTAGTATGGAAGTTTAATGTATTAACTCTATAATATTTTTGAAATAAAATAAAATTAGAGAAAAACCGAACACCTTTAAATTTCTGCCTATTGTGGAAAACTAGCATTTGTGCGACTTACGTCTCATTATGGTTTGGCTCTGTCCCAAGGTAACAGCAATACTTCAAACTTCTAAACAAATTAGTTTTCTTTTCATCTCTTGTATTTTTTTCTTTTAGTGCGATCCATAAGGTGGTTATATTTGTCTAGTTATGGAATATGAGCTTTTAACAATATTCAATTCAAATGGGGAAGTTAACAATATTAATTCAAATTCACCACCAGGTTCACCATATCTGGTTTACTGCTAGTTACGGTATATTATTGTCTGGATGTATAATTCCTCCAACTATTGAATTGATTGCTGCATCCGAATAGTAATTAACATTTCTAAATTCTTTAATATATTAAGTTTGAATAATTTTTATGCCTCCATGTAAATCATTTTTTTCAGTAAAAATTAGACAAATATTGAACATGCATAAAAAAAATAAAAATGAATGTTACCAATTTCGCAGAAATTTCCTGTGTAGCAGCTTGTACAAGCACACGTAGCCTGTGTGCAGACTCCAGGAACAAAACAAAGACCACCGTTCAAACAGGAAACGCTTGCACAGGCGTCAAAAGGAATCTCACACGAGGATCCGGTAAAGCAGCTTGGGCATATACATGTATATAGAGAGCACTGTCCAATGTTCAACATGCATAAACCTCCATTTTGACAGGGATCATTCTGGCAACCGTCAATAACTAAAATAAAAACAAGATACTATTGCATCCTTGGATGTACTGTCCAATCCACATGGTGTTTAAATTCTTCTGTACAACATATTAAATTGCATAAGTATTCTACAACTAAAATATACACAGAATAAACAGGAAATACAATCTTTAAAAAATAACATTATCGATGGCTATTCACTGTTTGGCATATTGTTCTGTTACAGCATGATTCACAGCTTATTTACCTGTTAGACATACTGTTCCAGTATATCAGAATGGAGAACTACTTATCTGTTGATATTCACCATAATAGCATGATAGACAACTTCAGGTGTATTCGCTTACTTCTTGGAGATACTACCTTAGTAATAGCAGGATGGACAGACAATAGTGGCACCAGCGGGGGCCAAGGGGCCAGGGTCTCCCCGTAAAACAAGTTACAAGAACACGCAAAATGGGGAAATTACCTTTTCTTGCTTGTCAAAAACAAACCTCACGCACTCGGGCATTGGAAAGGGCGCCCTACCCTCGCTGGATTCTGGATCAACCCCTGGTTGACCCCCCCCCCCTGTCGGGGACCATGCCCCACCCCGTTGGGGTAATCCTGGCGCCACCACTGTGGACAGACTGTGTGTGCGTGTGTCATTTACCTGTTTCGCATACTGTTCATAGTTGATTAATGACGGCTATCTCACTCACCTCACTGATTCCTGCTTCAGTATAGCAGGATTGGCTTGCTGTTTACTTACCTGTTTGACATATTGCTCCAGTATAGCAAGGTAGACAACTGCAAGTGTATTCTGTACACGAGCCTGGATTCTGGACGCAAGTCCCACCATTGAGGCAAACACCTGCCGTACACGGCGAAATCACTAAAAAAAAACGTATCACATCACTTATCACATCACATAATTTTATTCATACATTTTTACATCAGTCATTGGTATTTTTGGTCTGCTCATATGTCCCACTTGTCAAGCAACATGCATATTGCTTGCTTTTCACAATTTCAGCAAAACTGAGATTTTAAGTTTTCATTTAATAGTGCAACTTTACTTTGTGTTTGTTCACTATACTAATTGGTGTGTCAATTTGCGCATGAAAGAGATTCAAACATTTGTATCAACAGAACATATCCACGTTATACTAAAAAATAACATTTTAATCACAAAATGTGTTTTCTGACATTAAAATATTTTTCCTGCAACATTAAAGTCAATTACATAGGCCCTAATAGGATATTCTGAATAATAGGATACTAAATCCAACCCGAAATTAAGAGTTTCTAAAATTATGTTATACATTTTTCTTTTCAAAATGCGTGTTACTCCAATATAATCTCCAAAAATGACAAAATTGTTATGATTGCTAAATAGAGGGACCCCGGTGCCGAATAGAGGGGACACGGTGGCAGGATTAACGCTAAATTCATGGTACTTGGTGTTTCGGGGTACTCACGGCACATTTTCTAAAATTAGACGAATGTATGGGCATCGTAGATGTTTACAGATAAATAATTGTAAACAATGTGTTTTTAAGGGTAAAAAAATCAGGGGGGCTGTGGGTCGACTCCCCCCCCCCCACCTCCACCATCACTCCACAATCTGCACCTGGTCGAAAATGTTATCATTTTTAACACACAGCTTACGATTCCTACATAGCAAAACCTATCAAATAATAATACAAGGGACACGACTTTAAGGTCTACTTAAATTCCATGTGTACATTCCAAGTAATGTACATCAGCTTCCATGTGTTTGTTTGTATGTTTGTTTTTATTTCTTGCTCAATCACATTTCAGAAACAATAAAACATACATCAAAAATGACAAAATACAAGAAACCAAGAAAAAATAAATATAAAAAAAGGCAACACGCATATGAAAAAATATATGTGTGAAACACATCTTTAACATCAAAAAAACACTAAAAACCAAAGAAAGACATCACCGAAAAGACACACAATGGGAGCTGGAAGACGAAAGATAAGAAGAGCAAAGGATAACCCTCTAAACCCAAAGGTATGTGCGGATACCGACTGTTGTAAGCGGAAACCTCACGTGACGGCCACCCATCCAAATTCTTTTTTTCTAATCAATGTATTTGTTACCTCCCGTATGCGGCCTCAACTGTGGCAGCGGACACTTAGGACTTATAATTTTGGATATTTATATGATAAACCTTCCTTAAGCGGCAGAATCTTGTATACACAATCCTCATAATGACTTTATTTTTATTCGTTATACATATAATGGTAATCATCAAGGAGCTCATCCATTGAAAAATACAACTGAGGTGAATTAGGGCTACGAATACCGTATCTGCTTACGGGAGGTTTTAACAGTAAACATGATTTTTAAATCAAGTTTAGGTAAATTTATGCTTAGGCTTACTTAAGTATATTTTAATGCGCTGCGGATGCTGTCAGAATACAACGAAACATGTATGCGTCAATTAAAAGTAGTTTTGTTACAATTACTTGTGTGTGCCTACGGATCTGGATAAGAAGAAGACAATTTTATTTTTAAAATATTACAAAATGTTGGTACGGCCACCGGCACAGAAGTAGAGGAATTTAGACATATTTCCCCTGCCTCACCCCGGTGTACTCAAAAAATGTTTTCGGTGTCCACCCCTTCCAATTTAAAAACGAATCTGCGCTAGTGGGTACGTTAGTCACCGTACCGTCTGTACAGTACCATTTCTTTCGTCTCGACAAACCAATTAATTAGATAAAGAGAATGCTCGGATAAATCATGGATAAATGTACTAAATACTTACGTGTCTCACAGAATGGCCCCGAATAGCACCCCACACATGTGCACGTGTAAGTCGAGCAGCCAGCTGTAGTCACGGCATTGCAGTTTCCTCCATTTCGACACATGTGTGTATCACATGCATTTATCACTAAACAAAAATTAATAAAATCGTAAAAAATATTTGTAGGCCTATTTAGTTTACTACAATGAGGTCTAGGTCTACAGTTTACATTTGTGGCAGGGCCAAGCCAAATGAGTCATAAGGCCTAAGTCGTAAAATTGAAAATTGAGTTTGCTTATAGATTATAAAACTACACATTATTATATTTAATATTAAAACAAATCAGTTTCCTTGCATAGTTTTACAATCGAAGTTCAAACATTTAAAATGAAAGGTTTGAGAAAACTGCATTTATCAGTATACAAAGTTGACAAACGTCATTTTAATTTGCATTTTTTAAATATTTTTTATCATAATGTGAGGTCTCACCACATAATTAGTCTCATGGCAGGAAAATCCAAAATTGAGTTATCGGTATCATCTAATATAATTTAAGCTGTAATCTACATTTTAAATGACATTCATTGGATAAGTAGATCCAATGATATGAGCATTTGAAATTTCCATGCATTAAAACATGGTTTTGAGAAAATTGCACATAAAATAATCTAAAAATAAAATAAACAAAAGACTATAAATCTCAAAAAATCTGCATGAAAACACTTTCCTCGATGAAAAATGATTTTAAAGTATTTTATAATAAAATGTTAGTACCATAGCACTCATAATTTATTAAAACAAACTTTCATTAATTTAATGATTATCTCAATTTGGTCTTACCTACAATGCGACTCATTTTGTGGTGAGACTTGCAGTATATCTGAAAATTGTTACGGTAATAATAGTATAAAATTTGAATGTATGAACTGTATATTATATAAATAAAATAAAATAGAAAAATTACCATTTCTAAATTTCTGCCTACTGTTGAAAACTAGCATTTGCGACTTATGTCTCATTTGGTTTGGTTCTGCCACATTTTTAGTATAGACCTAACGGATCATTGATTTCCTAATTACTTCCAAGTCATGACATTCATTCTCAGAATATATTTTTCGACTACTACTTGAGCTATTAAATATCAGTCGAGACTGACAGCGTATGTCTGCATTCCCTCTCAATTTCGAGAATACCCACTGTGCTATTCCAAAATTCGGTTAGTGCATGGAGCTATATAGTTCCAAAGCGCCGTATAGGCATGCAGATGTGCCTGAAGGCGCTGCAAACGGGACGCTACACGTTCATGACTTTCCACTTTCCTAAGGGTTGTTTCATGTAGCAAGAAGTAGCTTGGGCATGGCGTTCTTCTGTCTACCCATGACAGGAACCAGGGGCGGATTGAAGTGGGATTATTATTAACATTGTCTATAAAATGAAAAATATTCAGCAATAATAAGATAATAACTGATCTCTTAATGCGATCATGAGGCCATTTCCGGGCATCTAAAGACCAACATTTTCTGGGAGAACATGATTGCGGACTCCTAATACTTGGATTCAATACCGCCCCTCTCCTTTTCCAAAAGTCTGTATCCGCCCCTGAGAACCGTATGTGAACCAGTGCACATGGTTAGCCTCTCGTTTTGAAAGATGTACTGGGTTGTTTTAGTACAAAATAGGCCCTAATGTAGTCTTCCATCATATAGCCAGGTAAGAGTGCGAATTGAACAAACCCGCACTGTTTGTTTTTGGTTCATGACCCCCTGCCTAATTAACCTCTTAGTTTTTTTATTTAACAAATCTACAGTAGGGCCTATGTTCTTACATGTTGTACAGAACGCTCCAGAATAGCATGACGGACAAACACAGATGTAGTTGGTACAACTAGCAGTAGCCTGGCAAAGTCCTCCGTTCTGACACAGATTGTTAGTGCAAGGATCGACAGCTACAAATAGAAAAATACACATAAATAAGGGTAGCCATGTATAGATTAAGGGAAATGTGTTATCATGTTTTATATGTAACTTCTCAATCGGATGCGAATGCGCCAGTTTTAATATCATTCGGATTTTTGCAATAACTTTTGGTGGTCTTTGGTTGCTATCGTTTGCTAATAACTGTTTACACTCGAGCATTTTTTCGATCAATTTTCTTTAGCACTGTCATTTCGATCATTATTATTTTCCTAGAAATATAATATATAAGACTAGTAGTAGTGCCGTTTCTGGACTATATGTGCCATGTTATAAATTCTCCCATCCCTTAGTAATGATAGTTATATTAGGCCTACGCTACTCCCACCCTTCCACCTCAATCAAATCCACCAAGAGCAGGGGCGGATTTAAGGGAAATCGGAAGTTAAGCCCCACCACCAAATCACAATCCTACATCCGCCCCTGCAGAGACGCTTGGTAAGTTCCTTTTTCGTTTTATTCGACACTGTAATTTGTGGTTGCTTAATGATGTATCAACAGGACACTGTTGCGGCTTAGTTGTAAACATTAAGGAGGTTTCGCAATTTCACGAAATACAAAAACGAAAACTGTTACGCCATAAATTCTTGTAACGTTTGATTGAATACCTTAAATATCTGCCACATTTGGTCAATATTTAGACGATCATGAACTTCTTGTAGGTAGAAAATTTGATACATTTACCAACTTTGAAAGTTATAAATAAGTATGACGTATCTCTTTTCGTTATAGTATTTCGTAGGTTGAAAAAAACTGATTATTGTTATATATCACTAGTGGTAGAAACCAGAACTAAAGTATAAAGACTGGATTAATATTACGAAAAAATTGATAAAGATTGTGACATAGACCTATAAATATTTTCTTACGTGTACTACATATCGGTCCGCTCCAACATGACGTACAGACACAAGAGTAGCCGTTACAATTTGAGGTGGCAACACATATACCTGCATTCTCACAAAGATGGCCGTCACACGCATCAACGGCTACAATGAAAAGATAATTATATACAATGAAATAAATTCCTAAATAAAAAGCAATATAACTGTCCTTCACAAGGCATCATGAACGGACTTGCGTATTGTTCCCTTCCAAGTACCAGTACTGGGTGTGAAAACGGAGTATGATTTTCTTGCAAGGGGGTGGGGGTGTTGAATAGGGTGGCTAGCCACACCTTTCATTCCAGTGACAAAAAAATGTGACTAAAATCATCTAAGTGACAAATACCGGAGAGGGGTGGGGTCGGTAGCGTCTGCCCAACACGGTCCTCACTCACCCTGGTCTTGAATATTGAGAAGCCCATTTCGCGTTAAAATATCACCTAGGCCTATTTAAAAGCCTAAACCTATTAAAAATTGTACCATTTACAAGCCCTGGAAATCTAATGTTTAGTCCCAATTATGGTGGAGCTGATTCTTTATCTGTGCCGAACTACATGTTTAAGTGTAAAGCAAGGGTGTAATTAATGGTGGGAGAGGCGGTTTTGGACTTTAGAGTTTATTGAAAGTAGACGTCAAGTTAATGATAACAAAAATATAAAAATTCCAGCATTAACATCTAGATATGGCATACCAGTTTTAAAATTGGGACCAATGTTGAAGATTTTCTCTTTTTTCCAGATAATTACATAGGCATGCATCAATTACAATAAATTTAGACATGAAAAGCAATTAAGAAAGAAAAACGGCTTTAAAGTCTCCTCTAGATACATTAGTTGGAGTTGATTTTATTGTTTTTCATAGGATGATGACCTTTCTACATTGGCGATGGATTTTACTACATAGCCTGCAGTTGCTGAGTTTACTATATTAACCGATGATTCAAATTACCTGTTGTTTTATATATTACCGGATTAACAGGGCGCTTAAGGAAACAGACGGCATGGACGGACAGACCAACAGAAGTCACTTTCACACAGTGAATACACAATGTTACCATAACCATACTAGAATAATTGCCAGACTAAACCCTCTCGCACAGAAAGTCAAACGTCGGTACTATGACGTTTTCTTGTGTGAAAGGGTTCAATGGAAATGCGTAAAATTGGCAGATTAAAATAAAATAGGCGCTGAAATTTCGAATTCCCAACTTTGGCATTTGTTTAGCTCTGTTTCGGCGAGTCAGACGGCATTATACAGTGGACCTTAGTAACAGTATAATGGTAATGTCTTGGATCTGAGGCGGTCTAATGAATACCTGTACCGGCATTGGTCCTTGTGTAAAAGTGTGGGTCATCACCGGTGCTGTCATCGACACTGAAGTCCAGGAAACAGTAGAATTATGTTATGTTACCATAATGTTTTCATACTGCTTCGACTTACGTGTTTCACAAAATGCTCCGGTAAAACATGATGGACAGGTGCAAATGTACGCTGTACAGGAACCAGCTACTGGACTGCAAATCCCTCCATTCACACACTGGTGGTTTGTGCATGGATTCGAAACAACTTTAAAAGGACAAAAATGAACAATTACCATAATAAAAATTATCTCGATAATGTTAAACAAGTTGTGCCCTCTTTTACTCATTTTCAATTAGGCTGTCCTAAAGGACACCACGTAGAGACGTACACTGTTATACGCGCCAACACAAATCGCACATACAAATTCTGAACAATCCATACAATCATTGTAGGTGCAGGTTTTGTGCGTATCTGTGTATGCGCGTTTTTGTGTAAGGTCTACGTAATTCTAAACAACTGTATCTTATAATAATATGTACCGTAATGGACAAGAGGCCTTCATACCTATAATTTATGAGGAAATAAATACAATGCTACAGGCATAGGAACATGACAAAATTATCCGATACATTTTCATTATAAAAAATACCCCATGTGGTGCAGAAATGGGTGTTCCGGTTTCCGGTAATTATCTGATTTTATCTCGATAATGTTCCCATAATTGACCTAACTGAGATACTTCTTACGGAATTGATTAATTACATAGGCCTAAGCACACGGGAGTCGTATGCCTACTTTTCCCCATTCTGAAGTACAGTACTGCAGGTCTACTGATAGAAAATAGGCCTAAGCCAGGTTCACCTGGTGTCAATTTCCCATTTTAGCACCAGTGTCTGTCACGCGAAAGTAGGTCTAGGTCCAGTTACAAGTATTTCGAAGTATCACAATGTATCCATAATACAGTTTATGCCTTACCTGCCTGCCTCTTGTTCAGGTTATTTTCACCATCCCCACCCCACCAAAATCCGCCACTGAGTGACAACTTTGAACTATAATAGTATTTTAAGTAAGATGCATAATACATTGTTTCAATTATAAAGGCAAGGTACAGTATTTGCCCTTTTCGAAGTTTGCTTGTACTGCGTGTAAAAAAGTAAACCGAAAGCACTCGGAGAGACATTTGACCATAACGTAAACCCGCCGTGCCAACGATCAGACAGGTACAGTACTGTAATCTTAATTTAAAGTTTGGAATGTGCGACGTGCTGTCAAATAGGGCTATATTATTGTTGAAAATTTCAGGCTAGGGCCTAGGCCCTAGCCTGAACAGCTTCCAGGATAAATAATTCATATGGCCTGTCTGGCCCTACGCTATTGTTTTAACATTCTTTTTGTTACAATACAAGTGTTGATAAATTGTCGGCCGCTTTGGCCATACAATCTTGGCTAGGCCTAGGCCATATGCCTATCTATTGTTTGTAAGGGGTACGTTTGTATGTCCTGATCTCTTACTCTCATTTCATACTGCATACTTACCAATGTTATAATTGTAATCTTCTGAAAGTTTTTCGAAAACTGTTTCTTCTAGTTCTAATGCAGCCTATGAACTACTGCAACTATACCGTGTTTCTACATCTCTGATGAAATTTTTGATAAGTTGATCAATATCTGAAAGCCCGGCCATCATCATGATGAGACAGACAGATTATTATCAACTTGCACAATGGGATGCTGTCCGTTGTGCTGTCAGTTAACACATCATCGCGTTTCTTGTTAACAAACACTATTGAGTTGAAACGCAAAGTTCTAACGCATGCGCAGAAACAACCTGATTTTGGGCACGGCGGGTTTACGTTATGGCCAAATGCCTCGGAGAGAGCATACCTCCGCCAAGACCGACATTATCGCGTTTACAATTTCTGAACACACTGTCCTTTTCAGCGGATTTCAGACTGGAAGGCAGGAGTGAAAACCACCATTGTACAGTGCCAATTGGTTCTTATAAAATACAAATATCCCAAAACCATCATAGTATGCAATTTAGTTTAAAAGGTTGATTCGAACTAGAGAACTTTAGATTGGAAGGTAAGTGTTTTTACCAGAAAGACACTGTACAGCGGCGATTCGTTGTTTAACAGCAAGGACAAGCATTCTATAAAAAACAAGCCAAACTAATCGTAAACGATTACACCCTCGCCTTATGTTTTGAAGGGGTTATGTTTTTTCCCTTTGAGTGTTTGTTAGTGTTCATTTGCTTGTGAACATCCTAAAGCCATAGTTACAGATGCAGGCAGATAAAAAATAGATAGACATCAGATAAAAGACAGAGAGGGACAGAGAGAAATACATGCAGAGCTCATTGCAATTTCCTATTGCTAGGCTTCTCGTTATCAAGTACACTGAAAAAACATCTTTTCTCAGGGTCAAGAAAAGTTATGCTTTGGAATTTTAATGACTAATAAATGGGACCAGAGTGTATCAGCTGTCAGGTCTGTTTAGTCTCTAGTTTTTTTTCAATAAAAAGAGAGGGCAGTAGACACAAAATACAATAGATTGGAATCCAGAATTCATGTGGTAAGGCAGATCAGTACAACTTAGATACAGTTGGTTTTGACATTATTTGAAAATTTGAAGTAAATTTGCCCAATAGTGTTTGAGATATGGATGCAGACAGACAGACACACACACAGACAAACGCAGCTCATTGCAATACCCTCTCACCACTTCAGCGGGGCGAGAATAAACAAAACAGCGTAGAGTTAAGGCCCACTACAGTTCGTACACTAGACACCGTATATTTTCTGGTGGCTCCACATCCGCATGCGACCATTTATCTTAACCAAAATTTAATCAATTACTGGGTCACTCCCAGCTTCCCTGAAGGGATATTATTAAATATCAAAGTTGTCACCATTACTAGACAATAGACTTGCCCCAAGTCACTTCTAAATGGTAGTTTTTCGTAATATATGTAGCACCGCCAACGACGACAACAATAAATCATAATTTCCATGGCGAAACTAAAATAAGTTAGTATGGGACGTCAATAGCGCCTTAAAATGAATGAAGAAATAGAATTTAATAAACCCGACCATAAGGCCTGTGAGACAGGCTACTATGAAAGGCGTGCCCTAGACCTACTTAGAAAGTATAATGCATACTCCAAGCAATGAGATACACGCCATCATGACAAGATGCAATATTTCGACATAAATTATGTCATCATCAGGAATGATGACCTACTTTGATATAAACTTTGAATAATAGTCCCGCACTTCTCGCAACTCAATCTTCGCGTGACCGACACCGTTGGAATTGAGGGGAAAATTCACAACTTACAGCTGACTGAGTGTCTAGCATATTTGACTCAGGCCGTACCAATTTTTCAATCAGTCGACCTACAGAAATACTTCAGAACATACATGGTGAAATATATGCCTATAATTGAACTTTTATTTCATATTGTTTATGCAATATGTTTATTTATTATTCTTTCCGTATGGAGTAGTTTTATCCTCGATGATCGCAATCTCCTCAACATAGCTCACAAATGCAAATAAGTATCTAATAATATGCACGTGTGTTCAACCATGCATAAAGAATGGTGTCAAGATTCACGTGTAGAGTACCGCTAAGAACACATGACACGATTTCACCGCAATGCCAATTGATGAAAAGGAAAATCACAAGTGATTCACCGGAAGTATCTTGCCCGATTAAGAAAACATTGTATTATGGTATATACTGAGTTTACAAAGTAGCATTTTCTATTTGATTTGATTGGATGGTATTTTATCAGATATGCTAATATTCCTGCAAACCTGGCCTTTGTGGTTTGACGATGCTGTAATCAGTGTGTTTATGTTGTAAGTGCACTGCAGAAAATCAACTCTTCCAAAAGTTATTTTTTAAATTTTGTTTTGTATTTTTTTATAAAATATTATGTGTGGACAAAATATTATATTTGGACAAAATGTTGATAAGAAATAAGATACGATTGAGAAAATATGACTTTGAAGATAAACAGAGCAACATTTTATAAAGTGTAATTATGATCATTTATTTAAATGGTGACTATTGCCAGATATTGCCATAGATTTATTATTTACTGCTAGATGGTGAACTCAACACTGTAAAATTGCATTCCCATGTAAGCGCCTACTGTTTTAATTTCGTCAGCCTTCGTCACAAACATGTAAGTTAAACAATAATAACTATAACTGGTTTACAATTATTGTATTTTTAACATTCTTTTGTCATATACATTTTTACATACGTTATGTCACATATTTTTAATTTATCAATGTCTTCATATTTGAATTAAATTTACTTTCATTTATTGATAATTAATTTGAAACTTCTATGGAAGATTGGGAGCGCAATTTCGACGTAGCAACAGCGTTTAGGAACACGATTTGATTGGTTGGATTCAGGAATAGTAGGTGCTACACTTTTGGGCTGTATTGTGTGGAAGTTCGCCCTCTAGCCGTTAAAATAATACATCTATAATTATTGCTTACATGTAGTGCAAAACTGTCCGGTCCAACAAGATGTACAAGCACATATATAGCTGTTACAAGTTGACCCTGGAATACATATACCTGAATTCTGACAAAGATGACCGTCACACGCATCCACAGCTACAAACAAATAAACATTCGAAAATTATACAATAATATACACCTGCAAAATCTTTAGACAAACTACCTTCCGGGTTCTCAATCTGATTGCATGACAAGTTAAAAAATAAACGTTATTCGACCTATTTACGGTTTACTTTACTTTTTAGCAACTAATAGGCCTATGTTGTTTTATCCATGTTTTTTTTCTTTTTTACAAAATGCCATTATTTTGAGTCGTTAATGAATTTTTGACTTATTTAGGGCGTTGATGAGAATATAATTCTGATATTTATTACATTTTACAAACAATTCTCCATATTGAAAAGTTGGTATAGCGATATGGACAAAAGATCCACTTCTTAGGCTGTTGTCCATTGAGGCGTTATATGACCTGACCAGCCTAGCGTGACTGCTGATAGCCAATCACTGACAAGATGGTCTGAATCATGAGCAGAATGCTTGCATGACGTCATTTGATACTTTACCAATAGCAATACATCTTATATCAACACTTTTGTAATTTATTCATTTGTTTACCCTTTTGTTGTAGGGTAAATAATTTTGACGATAGAAGTGGAATAGACTTCGGTGAAAATGTGGTAATTTTAGTATCTTTCCTTATTTAAAATAACCGAAATGTATGTTTTAAAATAAAAAGTGAACAAAGTTTGAAAACAATTAAAAGGAGTGTTATATACCATTAGAAAGCCTAATAATTCTAGTTATAGAATCCGTTTAGCCCTAAGCAATACGATGGTTTGTTTTAAAATATATGCATTTATGTTAGAAAATGGCGTGAATTTGCAATGGTTAAGCGGTTCGCGGCTCGTTGATCGAGCAGATGTCCGCT
>JAOTQE010068880.1:0-17276 GCA_025631205.1 Nesometra sesokonis
ATATGTTTCTTCGAAACTAGCAAGTTATTTCCAAAATCTATTTTTTTGTCATTTTTCAAGTGACAATACATTTTTAAAGTCTACGAATGTATTTATTATTTTGTTAAATATCGTCTTATATATTAAAATACACTTGTAATAATCTTAATGTTACCTTTTGTTAGCTATGAAAATAAAAGGGACAGAACACGACAAAATGACTTTGTAAGGGTCAAACACACATCCTATATCAGACGGAGTGCAACCTCTGTCGTAAAGGTGACAGAAACTGGTCTAGATTAGTCAAACGATCATAGTAACTATAGTAACTATGCTCGTGCAGGGCCGTAGCCAGAGTTGAAAAACAGACGAGGCAAAGTCTAGGGGTCACGTAGGATTCCAGGGACTGGAACCCTCTGTTGGAGGTCAGAGGGTGAGTCTCCCTTATAAAGCCAAATTTTGAAAATTTGCCTCATGCTGGCTATGGCACTGTGGGAGTAAACCTTTACTTGTAGAGATTTTCTCTGAAGTTGGTTTTTACCATTATTCATTATTACGGTACTGTATATATTTATATATGGGCCTAACTGGATATTTATTTATTCGGACAACATATTACTACAGTTCTGAAGCAAACACTTATTTTTTTCGAGTAACTTCCTCTCAAAGAAAACTCTTTTAAAACTTAGTTCTGAACATTTACGTCATTTGGGACTTTTTTTTATAATAGGCCTAATTTATAATAGATCCATATAAATGGATTCAATATTTTATTGTCATTGTAACCAAGAACATTTAATCAAATATGTAGGACTCGTTATTGTTCATTTGGACATATAAAATTTCTAGGGGTTGTTTAAAAGAAGTACCGTAGATTATGCTACTAGGCTAAAGGGACAACCCATAGCCTGGGACCTAATGGACTGCTAGTTCACTATGCCTACAATTGGATTAAACATTTATTTTCTATAGGCATAGAGACTTGGTGGTTTTTTATTGTACATTATAAATGATTACAAATGTCTCTTAACTAAATCACATTAACCTAATTTATAAAATATTGGACATACATAATAATAATATACTTTTTTCCAGTAGGCCTATCAAACATTTAGTTGTTAGAAGGTTTTTCCTCTGGGAAACGAAATTGTTCTATGAAAAAATGGATATGAAACTTCGTGTTTTGGAACTTAATTCCAAAATGAATATTATAGCAGGACTGGATAAAATCTCTATAGTGTCAAAGATTCCAAACGAATCCTAACAAAATTACTTGCCTTTTTACTTATAACATATGTTTACCTTTGGACATACATAATGCATTGATCAAACTCTTCGAGAATAAATTATTTACCAAGTTTTGAAAACTTGTGTTTTAGAAGTTAATTGCATTAACTTATATAATAGATTGACTTATATAAAGCTGTTCAGTGGTAGCAATGGTTATGAGCATTATCCAATCTTCAAGAGGTTTTCCTCTGACAGACAAAATCGTTTGTAGAAAGCTAGTTCTGTTTCCCTTTTTTAATTAAAATTATCAATGTGCATAATATAAATAATAGTTAAAATATAAAAAAATGATACCTTTTGAAACAAATTATCTGCACTCGATAAATAATAGTGTTGATTTTTGCTACTGCTATTGTTATTGTTGTTGTTTTTGTTGCTGCTGTTGCTTAGTTAGTAACAATTATGTTGATATTCGTTTTTTTCTTGCAGTTGATTGTGGTATTGTTGCTTTTGCTTTGGCTATTGATGCTATAGCATTTTTCTGTTGCTTGTTGCAGCTCTTTTGGTTGATGCTATTATTGTAATGTTTGTTGCTTCTGTATTGCTGTTGTTGCTCTATGTTAATGTTGCTGTTATTGTTGTTTCTGTGTCGAGTTGCAATGGTGTTGGTATTGGTGATTTTGTTGCTTCTGCTTTGTGTTGTTGCTACTGCTTTTGTTGTTCTATGTTGGTATTCCTGTTATTGTTGTTTCTGGTGTTGAGGGACGATGGTGTTGATATTGGTGATATTGTTGCCTCTACTTTGCTGCTGTTGTTACTGCTTTTGTTGCTATATGTTAGTGTTACTGCTGTTGTTTCTAGTGTTGAATAGCGATGGTGTTGGTATTGTTTATTTTGTTGCTTCTCCTTTGCTTATGTTGTTAGTGCTTAAATTGCTTTATGTTGGTGTTCCTGGTGTTGTTTCTACGTGTTCGGTATCGATGGTATTGATATTTGTATTCTTTGTTTTTGTTGAGGGTACTGTTGCTTTTGTTCCTGTTGTCGATGCTACAGTTGTTGTGGATGTACGTTTTGCTACTGCTGAGGTACTGTTTTTTTATGTCATTAGTGATGTTATTGTTGCTATTGTGAATTTTCATTCATTGCTGTTGCCGTTGTTCGCTGTTATTATTGTTACTTTTTGGTGCTAATGTTGATTTTGTTGTCATTGTTGACTGCTTGACGTCTCATCCGAAAGACGGGCGATATTAACTCGTATTTCGACCCTGACTTAACGCAATGAGAGTGGCGATGTATTGGAGTAAGGGACTAAAGGTCTATACGTTTAGCTCACCAGACAGTAACTAGCCGTCATTATATAAATGTAAATTTATTTTAAAACTAAATATCGCATTTTTTAAATATTATAAAATTATTAATTAGAAGATTATATTAACTGAGGTTTTTATGTTGATGGTGTAAAAACATTTTTGACACTTGAACAATTAAATATGTCAATCAATCCCATACTTAATCATTTAATTCTTAACTAAAGCAAACATAACTAAGCACAAGATAAGTGTTCATCAACCATAATCCATAGAAATCCATCAAACTAATAACTTGTCAAATCGTGATATCATACTTATTACGGTGTTTTTAACGAACAAATCTAGGCCTACGAGATACTTACTAAATAAGGCATATTTGTCGAAGAACAACATTTTTTTCTCAAAATTTTGGGTCGGTCGTGATTGTGCAATAAGGTTTTTAGGCATATTAGAGTAATTTGAAAATGTATGCCTATTAGTATCTATTATATAATTATAGTAATTTTGTATACCACAAATCGATCTATCACTACCTAGGTACCCATCATTTTCCACTGCTAGTCCATATCTCACTGTGACGTTATTTTTACAAATCATGTACTGGTTTTACGATTCAATCTTTACGTTTCCGGAATGCAAATTTGAGTAAAACATGCATACTGTGAAAGTTGTAGACACAAACATTAATAGTTTTTGGAACGTAGTCTACTTAAATTTAAGGTTAAAAAAAATAATTATATTTTTATTACAACTTTTCCATGAAAGAGTTGGGATACCTAAGCATCTACATTCGAAATCAACAACGTTTAAAGACCAAACAACACACCTCAACAACATCCTTAATTCAATGCTATGTTACATATATAAATTTTTACTTGCGAATTATAATAATAATTGTTATATTTATTATATTGTTTTGCACAATGAATAATTAATAAAATAAATAATAATAACAATTCAATTGATAATGCATCATAGTATGCTAATTTATGTAAAAAACTATTACCTCCTCCTCAACACCAATCTCTTCCAGTGAGCAACTTGATTGTCGTTTCAACTGCATAATTAAATTTGTTTTTGTTGACTTGGAAATTGCCGCAAACTTGAAGAAATTGTAGAGGTTGAGACATGTAAAGTGGGTTAAAGCCCTTGACTTATTCAGAGACTCAAGGAATTAAACCCCAGACTTATTCAAAGACTCAAGCATGGATTAAGCTCTTGTTAAAACCAATCAAGAGGCATTGACAAAATACCGCAAATGATGATACGGGTAAATTAATTTGTATATTGAAAAATCAAATAGTTTTTTTTTTACTGCAACCGTATATTGGTGATTTTAATGAATTTTGCCAGCGACATTACAAAAAACACAGACACTGCGCCCGAGTTCAGAAAGGTGCGCACAGAGCAACAACCTATGGACTGTCATAATTATTGTTTCGCAAATTTGCAAAATACGATAACGAAAATGGATACGTCACACTTCCATTTTTTAAAGGTGCCAAATATGTTTAAAATATATCACATTTTTTACCTACGAATTGTTTATGATCGTCGCAAAACTACTGACCAATTGTGACAGATATTCAATTTGTTCAATTCAAACGTTACAAGAATTTATGACGTACCAGTTTTCGTTTTCGTGTTTTGTGCAGTTGGGAAATCTCCCTACTAATCGCTGCATCCGCGGGTTTTGCCTCTCTCTGTACAATATGCATAACAGTTTTTGCCTCTTCGTTGAGATAACTGACAAATTATTAATTAATATTATTAATTATTCGAGTGCAGTGAGATCCTAAGTAATATTTGTAGTCAAGAAATATATTCGTTTGATAGCTGTACTAAATTTGTTATGACCGTTACAGCTTTTAATATACATATAACAACGATTATGTAGTCTACTTAAAAGCAATCTATCTTGAATGTATTTAAGAAAACCTAGCCCTATTATAAATTGAAATAATTTAATTTGGATCAAAACAGTAATTAAATTGTAGTTGTACATATACCGGTACCAGTTTACGTGAGAAACAAAACTAAAAAAAGATAAAAAGATAAAAAAGATATCAAGATAGAAAAAGATAACAAATCAACATTTTCCCCCTTTTAGCATAAGATAGGTATTTTTACAATGTGATCGCATTGGTAATTATTACGAAAAGGAAGAGGGTACGTGTTTTTTTAGTTTATTAATAATGTTAAATCAACAAAATGTGTTTACTTGTGCTGTAATTATTTATTTCTTATGAATTAGTGACGCAAAACATTGGGTGGGTTTACTATTTCCAAGTACCATGCTTAGTAATAATATTAATACTCTAATAGTAACCCACTACTCTAATAGTAACCACTACTTTAATAGTAACCCCTACTCTAATAGTAATCCAATACTCTAATAGTAACCCTACTCTAATAGTAACTACTACTTTAATAGTAACCCTACTCTAATAGTAACCACTATACTTTAATAGTAACCCCTACTCTAATAGTAATCCTAATATTAACCCTCCTCTAATAGTAACCCAATAATCTAATAGTAACTCACTACTAATAGTAACTCCTACTCTAATAGTAACCCCTACTCTAATAGTAACCCCTACTCTCCACTACTATAATAGTAACCCGTACTCAATAGTAACCCACTACTCTAAAAGTAACCCACTACTCTAATAGTAACCCACTACTTGTATCCATCATAAAAACACAATAAAAATAATACCCCAAGGTTACTATTAGAAGCTTAACGGTATTTCACCCTTATCAACCTCTTTATGTCACTTTATTTGCAAGTTTAAATCTTGTACTGTTAGCCTTTAATTTAAAACTGTATTGTGGTCGTGATCTTGGAACGTGGCAGAACTTGAACCCAAGAAATTGGGTTTAGAATTTAAGCATACGTTCAGTGACGTCACAGAAAAACCCAATCCAAATAGCAAGTTTTTTTTTCAAGATTCAATATTAAAAATGTAAAAAGCTTTATCAATTTAATATATTCAACATTTATTACATAATGGTCAAACTAATAATATGTACAATACATATCAATTAACACAATAGCAATATACAAAAATATGAAAGACCATTACTGGGCCAACATTAGAAGTAAAACTTCATAGTGACCCCAAAATAAAAGATTAAACATAATATAACAAATCATATAGATAACTAAGTAGTAGTATGAATACAGCCACACAATTTTATAACAGATAATATAAAATTGCGTAACAAAAGATATGGTTTCTCAGATTTATAACCAGCAAGGTAGAATGTAATTAAATGCTTTCTAAATGATTTTATTGTTAAGCAACCACTAGCAGATACAAGTTTATTACATAAATTTGATCCTGAATAAGTGAAGAAGAAAATGAAGAACTATACTAGAAATAATTTTGTGAATATCTGAAAATTCCGTCCTCATGGCAACTGTTACAAAACATTTGAAAACTTTAACTTTAAAAACTGTAAAAAAATAATAACACGAAAAAAACATAAAAAATTGGTAGTATTAACGAGTGTTAATAATGAAGAGTGTTACAATAAATAGGCCTGTACAATTTACCACCACAGCTACAGACATCCCTCTCATTATCATCATTTAAATTTAATTATAAACAACAGTACTTCTAATAATTTTTTTTTGGCTTTTGTAGTTCTTAAGTTTTTGTAACGTTATTGTTATTCTTTGTATTAATTATGGTTATTTACTGTAATTAGTTTTTAAGGAAACAGGACCATATCGAAAAACAATTTGGTTTTGTCAAATGACCTTAATTGAATATGATATCCTGTATAAAGATATTGAAAATAAAATAAATAAAATAATAAAAATTGTTATCGGTACTTAAAAACATTCTGTTACAAACGGAAAACTAACGCAAAATTCTTAATCTCGAAGGAACTTTTAATCTACTACCTGTTTGATCAAACTTAAAAGAAGAGGACGAGAGCTATACAAATCTAAGTTTGGGGCTTAGCGATTGGTGCTATCTGTTAGATGTTCGGGAAAGAACTTGGTGTGTGGCCAGAATCGAACCCAAGATATCGGGATTGGAAAGCCAGCATGGTTACCACCAAACTACAACGCTGCTTCAAGACAAACCAGGGCCAAGGATGGTCTTGAAGTGGCGTTGTATCTTGTTAGAATAACTGGCTTTTTATAAACTTGCTTGTGGCTTTTACCCAGACTTAATTATTGATTCTATGATATTCAAATCCAGACACATTGACAAAGCTAGACCTAACGTAGGCCTATGTATAATTATATGACAAAATCACATGCGATACCAGTAGTTCTACATTAACATTTTAAATTAAAACATGATAATTACAAAAAAAAACCCCAAAAAACAAAAAACTAAACGTTCGTGTTATTTTATTATTAACAGTATGTTTTTTCAAACTTGTCAACGTTTTGTAAAGCTACAAGATAATTCTAAAAATAACGCATAACGAGAATGTACTCTTTGATATACATCGTGTTTTCTTCGTGTAAATAAAACCTACCATCGTAATTTCCGTTCCTAAAACAGTTAAACAGATTAATACCGACTTAATTTGATTTTTTTCATAATAAGTATTCTAGAACATGATTTATTGGTGAACATTTCACGCGCGTCTTTGTAGTTCGTGTGCGAATGTATCTAAAATGTATTGATGACAATTTTCCCGCGCTTCTTTTCAGTTTATGCGCGAATACTATACCCAAAATTACATTAGGCGCATGCTTTGTACTCTGTAATATCGATATTTAAAAACAAATTTTTGTTGCTCACTGGTGTTATCTGGTAGTGCTAATTTGTACAAAGATGGGTTAATGATAGCAATGTTCTTTAAATGAAATTTGTTAAACAATCATTTTGGGTTAAACGTACTTGTGCGCCTTAGGATGCCATCGATATATGCTTCAAATGTTTTATTAAGAATTGTTTCATATGATGATGGGATTTAAGAAGAAATCGATAGATCGATTAACGAACCAATCAGTAAATATCGTAGAGCTATGCACTGTAGTGTATTGGGTGAAAGCATGCGGTGCAGTTTTGGGACTTTCAAATCGATGTCGTGAACTCATCCCATCTGAGACCAAATGTTTCTTTTTATATTTTTAATTATTTTTAAATTTTTTTGATGCGGAATCAAATTCTTTTTTTGTCGATCAAATGTCCCACAATCTTACATCTTCCTTCCGCAATCTTCCCCAGACATCTACGCTGCCATACAACTTTTTCTTATAGTTATGCAAGCCTCGGGTCTACATTAGGCTATACGGTAGGCCTACCGATATTGTAAAAAGCGTACTACGAAATGGATTAATTGATTGATAAAAATGTTTCGAAATCCCCACAAAATAAATGAAATTGCCACCACCACCAACACCACCACCCTCTTCACCACCACCACCACCACTACCACCACCATCACCCAACCACCATCACCATCACACTATCTCCATCACCGTCACCACCACACCATCACCATTGGCACACATTTCGAGCAACAGAACTTGGAGTGTTTGTACAATGTGGAAAACCATCACCACCACCAACTTCATCACAACCACCACCACCATCTACCCCACCACCACCATCACCATCACCGTCACCATCACCATCACCTTCGCCGTCACACCATCACCATTGGCAAACATTTCGAGAAACAGAACTTGGAGTGTTTGTACAATGTGGGAAACCATCACCACCACCACCACCACGACCACCACCTTCACCACAACCACCACCATCATCACCTCACCACCACCACCATCGTCATGATCACCATCACCGTCATCATCACCAATGGCACACATTTCGAGAAACAGAACTTGAAGTGTTTGTACAATGTGGAAAACAATGAATCTGTTGTTTATAATACTGTATTATAAAATGGATAGACCTATCACATTGCTATTTTATTGTCATTAATTTCCCCTTTCAGAATAAAGTATCATCGATGAATCCATACTGTTCATGTCATAAATATTTTTTATTTTTTTAAGATGATATATTTTAGATAATGGACCATACATTTAGATTTAATAGAATGACTTTTAGTCTTTGATATATTCAGATTTCAGCTCGGCATTTTGAAAGGGGCAATGCAGTAGAGAATACAGTGTTATATCACTTTAATCAACGTGAATTTTCGTATACGTTAAAACGTTTTTTAATGTACGAAATGATACTCTGCAGAGAAATATTAATATTCTATATTTGATGATAAAGTCGCTTAGTTATAAAATGAGGTTGATAATTTCAGCAGCTCAGAAATTAATGTATTATTTAATAAGTTCATTTCGTTTATATTTTCTTTTATTAACCAAATATCTCTCTGTGATTTTGGATAATAATCAAGACATTCGTACAAGTTTCACCCCCGTTATTAAACTAAAATCACCCTCTACGAGACAAGATTCCATCTAAATCTTACAAGTTGTACTACGTGTTACTACCGTCCTCATGTACTGAACGATATCCTCTTTTCTTCCTTCCACCAGTCATTATACTGTATGTATTTTAACAAGAACTTGATACAAATTTGATTAATGTCTTTATATGGTCTGAGACTACTAGTTGTCTCAGATATGGCATAAATAATTACTATTTTTATTATTCTATTTCAATATATTCAAGCAAAGGAATTTTCAGTAATGGATGAGACAACTAACATTTAAATCTTGATATACTGAAATCTTAAATCTTTAAAAACAATTAAACCAAACTGCATCTATGTAACCAAGTCGGAAAATATTTTAAAGGCTGTCGTGGCAATCATAGTTCGTTCTTTTTCCTATCCCTGTTCGCACTACCCGTTTCAAATCCTCTTTTTCACCCTATGCCCTTCAACTATCTTATGACCTAACTGTTAACCCTTCTGAGATTTCCGTTAAAGACATAAAATCTGCTTTCGTTAACCATTAATACCCCAATCTCCCCCATTTCACAGTTATAACTTATAGACCTACAGTATATATTTTGTTTTCAATGTCTAGTATTTTTGTTGCAATTCAAACGGATGAATTGCCCATAAGCTGCAATGAAAATCTTAAATCGTGAATCTTGAAAGTCCTGACCCTGATGTCCTTGATTTTTGTTTGGGCAACAAACATTTCTTAAGTCATTAATGTGAAATGTAAATATAAATTTCAGTAGGCCAAAAGTATCCTATGCAGTTTACATTCGGTAGACATGACTAGTTCATGAACACTAAAATTTAAACTTAAAGTTTTCATAAAAAAATTCTCTAAAAATTTAATGTACAGACGCGATAGTTTGCGGCAAAAAATCCAGGTTCTGTTGAAGTGGTATGCCTGCCAGCGAACACTTGCTGCTAACGGCTTGAACCTGTCATACACACTTAGAGTGAAGTGCGAGATGTAGGCCTGGGATTCATCAGGGAGGGGTTACTTAGGCTAGCTAACTTCTGATTGGAGATCTGCATTTTTCAGAGCTATATTCTTTGAATTAATTAATCTGATTCGACGATGGTCAATATCTGTGTACACGCCCGATAGGAAATTGGACACGAAATTGTAGGCCTACAAAAATAAGAAAATAGGACGAATGAAACGATTAGAAAAATGAAACAAAAAGTACATTTCATCTAAACCTCAAACCATATTGACACGCTTAAATTAAATTAACATTAAAGTATTGTGTTAATATACATAAACATTTTATTAGCTAACCATAATTTAATTGAATTCTTCGAATAGGCCTAATTGCCTTTAATTTTCGCAATGAAAATGTAAAATTGTTTTAATGTTTCACAAAAATAATAACAAAATATATATAGTAAGTGAAGTTTCAAATAGTGTTAAATGTGTAATAGGCCTATTTGTATAATTATTTGTCCCTCTCACACTTGTTTACTATTGTTTAAAAGTTTATATAGCCTCTTTTACGCAGAATCTGTTATTCCCACCTTTGATCCGAAAGACGGTACTCTAGGTAGGCCCATATGAATAGGTCCTAGGTGTTTCGTTTATATAATTTATTTTTATTTTATTTTATTCCTTTTGGCAAAAAAACATTAAAAACAATACAGAAGAAAGAAAATAGCAAAGACAAAACAACAACTCAACAAGTGCCAAGGAATAGCAAACGCAATATTATGTAGCCTATTGTGTGGATAAATATGTTTATTTGATTTTTTATAATTATTATAATTTAATATTAATTGACATTTTATTTTAAAATTATATTGAAAATGTTTGCGGTGAGTTATTTTGTTTTAGAATCTGTAGGCCTAATTGTAAAGTGTAATTATTTCGTTTTATTTATGTCTGTTTTGTGTTTATGGACTAATTAACATTGCTTAATACCAAGAACGAATTTAGAGGAAATGTGAATAGCTTTTAAGTCCCTTTAAAGTGACATCAAACACTTCGAGCTAAAGCTCAATCCAGATTATCAAACTTTATTTGACAAAAAAAACTTTGATATACCCATATATGGTAATGATGATGTGATGTCATCATGATCATATATAGGCATATCAATGATTTTGTCAAAGAAAATATATGACAGTCTTGACAGCTTTATCTGAATGAATATCGTCTTTTAAGGCAACATTATGGTTGCTAGCTTGCGAAATCTACGACGCGAGACAGAGAATATTTGTGCAAATAATAATTAATAATTAATAACTTTTTGCTTGGGACACTCCGAGTCACGGCCGCCCCAACCCCATCCCCTAACGCATAATTCTTGACCTGCAACAGAACACATTGGTTTTCATTGACTAGGCCCTTATTTCTTACTGTAGACTTCTATCATTTTACGTGTATGCCTTTCATTAATATTTCATTCTCTTAATGTAACAGAGTGGAATATCACTCGTTTAGAGTTATTTTCACTCTATATTGTACAAAGGGTAATTTTATATGAAATACTTATATTAATGCTGTTAAATTCACTCTCGTCGGATTGAAAAATCAGTCTGTAAGAGTGAAAATATTTCACTCTATCGAAGAATGACAATTTTCGTCTTTCGATTAAAAGAGTATCATGCATTTTAATAAGTTTCAGGATTACAAAACTTATCAACGGTTAAGTTCCAATCACAGTACAGGTACGTATTATAGACCCATTTCACGTATGTAATAAATCAACAGTTGACCATAAAAATGTACCTTTTCAACTCCCTTATCTCTACAGATATTTAATTTTTTTATTTAAGGCATATCTATCTGACTTTACCTTATATAAAAGGCCTACTTAAGTTGCAAAGTTTGCAAGTTGGTGTGTTCACCTACCTATTGTTGGGTCAGTTAAGAATGAATTCATTTGTACGGTTCAAGTTGATTGCGATTCAAATACCGGTCCGTTCTGATCGCTCATGTGAGTGAACAGTAGGTTCGATATCCCCTAAAAAAATTTAAAAATCACATTTTAAATTTATTTAATAAAAAACCGCTCGATATTGTAAGTATAATACTCAGATCTGCCATGTTTATGTCGTCAAATATTTCGATAATTAGCCTATTAGCTTTTTTTTCTACTCGAGAATAATGATTAAACAAGTAGGCCTATAGGCCTCTATGTAAATATTCATGTTTATTATTTTAGGAATAATAAACAGGTAAATTTCCAAGGGAATTTAATTTTGGTGGATTTTGGAGGAATGCCCTTTAGAGACGCAAACCAAGGTAAATAGGCCTAACCCTTTTAAATAATTCTTTATTTATTAGCTTGTTATGATTAGGTGTGAGGCAGATGACATGTGCCTTATATGTTTTCAAAAGCAAAAAAAAAAGTTTCCTATGCTAATTCATGATTTGCGTATTGGGCTTTCTTTTTTCAGTTTTAGGAAGGGGTTCTAGGCCTGTAAACCCCCTTTAAATAGGCCTTTTTAGAAGCGGTTAAGCCTGTTTAGTCCTCATATATCCGCCCTCACATAAATACATACATTGGTATCGATACAGGGCTATCAGCATTTTTTAAGGTAGGCCTATGTCAGATTTGAACACGTTTAGGCCTACACCAATACACTTGCATTTATTCTTCCTTAAATCAGAACCTTAACAGTTTAAGTTATTCTTTCTTTTCATTACCAGTTAATTTGTTTAGATTTATTGGCTAATGTAGGCCTATTTAGTCGAGGGTTGTTTGATTGGACACGAACAGTAGACATCTTGGGATAGAAGGAAAATTAGAGGTGTGGAGTCCATGTGAGAAGAGCAGAGGTCAGAGAAATTCGGAGACCATAGTCATCAAACGACTGAGAACAGCTGATGACACCGAGAGGTAATGTAGTGGAAAGCTCGGAAGGAGGAAGATCGACAATCGTCATAATCCAGAAGTGATACGCCCTACTCGCATTACGTCACACTAAGAACCAGATCAAACGTCTAAACTGAGGTGGAGTGAAACAGAGTAACAATCAACTTCAGTGACGCGCGCGCGATTTAATTTTTTGTGTGAACCAAGCTTTTGGAACTAGTTGTACCGCCGAAGAAACAAAGAAAATGGTGATTCTCTCACCTGTGGGCCTACACATACAAACAAAGAAAGGTTGCCACGGGTTACCTGATGCTTTAGCCGCTCACCGTCCGCCCGATATAATGTGTTATAGGCATAGTATTATATTGTCACAACACATACTTAAAAAATAAATAGGCCTTATTAAAATTACAACAGACAGTTACACCATCGCCGCAACACACAAACAAACATCACACGTGAGTGAGAACTGTGAACATTATGAAGAAAGTTGGTTTGAATGTGTTACAAATGTTTTCTATTTGTCATTTTTTGACAGGATGTCCAAAAGATTCACACAATCAAAAGTCCTATAGAACGATAATCTTTTGATATCAACTGGAAAACAAGGAAAGACATCAATCCATCGCTATTTTAAAAATCTCTAACAACCATTATAAGCAAAAGCATGTTTATGTAATTTATATTATCGATTATAGTATAGTGTTCAGCAGAAGCGGGGGCGGAATTGAGGGTGGTGTGTGTTTGGGGTGGGGGGGGGGCGGTGGGATAAACCAGGTGGCATGCACTCCAATTATATTTTAACAAGCGAAAGAAAACCCGCAAAAACCTTATTTGCTCTAGAATGCTCAGCTGCTTTGCGTCTTGGATCCCTATCAACATTCCCAGGGGCAGATGGACAGAAGGAGTCCTAGCACCAAGTTTCACAGTTTACGCTGAATTCATAATTGTGTTTCTAGTAATCTGAAGTCCGATCCTGGACAAGATTTTAAAATACATGCGCTTTACGGGTATCTGAGAGGCGCTGTTCGCGGACATTGCAAAATATGAGGTTTTTAAGGTTCAAATAATATTCTCCCAAGAAAAAAGAGGAGGCACATGTCGGATGGCCTTAGTTTGGATCCTCGCCTGCATCCCGACTATATTTGCTAGTCACTTGTATGAGTTGAGTAGTTTATCAATGGTACTTGGAGGGTTGACAGATGTATTACAGTGAAATATCTAAATAAAACTATAGGAAACTATAGAACCAAGAGAGAACGATAAGGTAAATCACCAAGGAACAAATACAAAGAAAATTACCACATGGTATGTAAATTATGTTTCGTTACTGCGTAATGACGCCTATATCTTCATACGATCCCGCATATAAAATATTTAACTCCTGTATCCTGACGAAGCAGTAATGTTCTACGAAACTTTGTCATTTATCTCTGGTAGTTTTACTTTACGATTATTTTTTAGCTTTTGCATACTAAATATTGTATCCCATTTGAGATTCAGCTATCGTTACCCACATAATTTTCGGTATTTTGCCTTTTAAATTTAACAAACCATTGCTATGAACGTATTTATACTGTAATATATTTTGATATCCATGAAAATATGTGACAGACAGACAAACAGATAATATCCGCGTGTACATAATGTAGTACAAATAACTTTAAAAACGTTTTAAAATATGTCAGATACTTTCAGCGTGTACATATTTTTGTACAAATAACTTCAACAAAGTTTCAAAATATATCAATGTCTCTCCTACCTTTCACCCTCTCAATTATGACGTCAGTGCAGATCTATTGATGCAGTGCCTGTCATGTCCTCTTTAATGTTCACAGTCATTAGATAATCTTCTTGATGTATATTGCGTTTTTCATATATTTTTCGCACCACCTTTTGCCCCTACTTTAGCCGATGGTATCATTGAGAAGCGTAGTTGTCAACTAGACTTGAACGAATGAACCGGTCAGAACATAAAGTTGATCTATTTTATATTTGTCAATCATTCTATTCGACCATCTGTATCTTTATATTACCATCCTAATGTGAAAGACTGAAATTGTCAATCTTCGATGAGAGTCTGATATTTTCACTCTAAAGCTCAATCCAGACTATTAAGTTTGATGATACCCATATATGGTAATGATATTTCTATATATGGTCATGGTGTGACATCATCATGACCATATATAGGCATATCAAAGAAATTTGATAGTCTGGATTGAGTTTAAGAGAGTGATTTTAATAGGGAGGTTTAGCAACTTCACCAAATACGAAGACGAAAACTGATGCGTCATAAATTCTTGTAACGTTTGAATCGAATACCTTGAATATCTGTCATATTTGGTCAGTATTTTACGACGATCATCAACAATTCGTAGGCAGAAAATTTGATATACTTTTTAACACATGTAGCAACTTGAACAATTGAAGTGTAAACGTATACAAGGCCTATCCGTTTCGTTATCGTATTTCGTAAACTAGAGTTTTTGCAACTTCGTCAAATACGAAACGAAAACTGATGCGTCAAAAATTCTTGTAACGTTTGAATCGAATACTTTTAATATCTGTCATATTTGGTCAGTATTTTACGACGATCATCAACAATTCGTATACGGTAGAAATTTTGATAATTTTTTTAACGCATTGTATTTAAAAAATGGAAGTGTGACGTATCTGTTTTCGTTATCTTTAAAAAGTGGGATTCACTCCCGGTCTGAAGTTATAGTTATCCAGTGATCACTATTGAGTGAAAATCACTCCAAACGAGTGATATTTCACTCTTTTACGTTGAGAGAGTATAATAATCAGGGGCGGATTTAAAGTATGGATAATTGATTAAGGCTCCTTCCTTTAAATTTACGTGAAAAAATATTTTCTATGTGGCCGTAATGACAATGGACTAGTATATAATGTAGATGCAAGGTGGCTGACAATGGACTAGTATATAATGTAGATGCAAGGTGGCTGAATAGGAATCCCTAGAACTAGAGAAACGCATACTAATGTTCAAAGGGGATTCTGTCAAAATAAAAGTCAGGGTTTAAGCCCACCCCCACCCCAAACTTACAATTCTCGATCCGCCCCTGATCATCCACGTTTAGCCCTTCCTCAGATACGCAAACCCATCACAGCGAAAGTGTTCATTACATTGGAGGAAAGTTTGGAATTTGTGTAGGGTTTCAAAATAAAGCAAATTTTCTTATCAATAATATTTCACATCTAAGTGACACTATTAGACTATGATTCTAAAGGATAGTAAGTATTGGGCCTATATACAGTGCACCGAATAAAGCCAATGTTCATAATGCGGTATATAAATCGTTTACGTCTTATCTTCTGACAAAACAAGACACTGGGTGAACTTCATAACAAGAATCGGGCGTAAACATCTTGAACGGTCAACCATTAACTCAAAAGGGCAGGGTAGGTAGCACCATGAACTTCACATCTACCGGTGCACTACAAAATGAAAATACCACTTCTATAACAATGTCTACAAACTTCATATTACAATGTAATAATATTGTAAGCATTCATTTATAAAATAGTACAGTGGTAGCATCAAACATGGGCTAATAATAACGCCTCCCTGTACACGTACTTGTGCATGTGCTCCATGTCTGTTGTGGTGTTCCCGAATAATAAACTTTCGCTTCTTTACGACTGACCACCTTAGCAAATTCATGCAAATGACATTTAAACGTAGGCCTATTATAGTTGCCTTGCTATGCTTACCATACGCAACACGTGAACTTGTGACCTTTACAAATATAGTAGTTTTCGCATATTATTTAGCTTTGGAACAAATATGGCAGAGCAAACACCAAACTCATCAACAACCAGCAAACAACATAAATGAAAACCACTACTACTACTACCACTACTAATCCTAGTACTACTACTACTACTACTACTACACAACAAAATGAAATTCCAAACAACAGAATCAACCACACACATGTGGCAGCAACCACCAAACAGTAGAAACTGTCAAACAACAGCAATGACAGCAACCACCACTACTAAACAAAAGAAGCACTAAGCCTCAACCATCAAATAATATCAGAAGTACCAGCAACCACCAAACAACAGAATCCACCGAGCAACAGCAGTGGCAGCACCCACTAAACAATTGACCATAGCAATTACCAAAAACAGCCACCAAAGAACGGCAGTAACCAGCAAACAGCAGCAGTGGCGGCAACTACATACTACTAAACAGAAGAAACTACAAAACTGCAGAAGCTACGACAGCAGTGGAAGCGACCACTAGTCAGCAGTAGTTTCAGTATACCAAACAACAGCAGTGACAGCAACCACCACTACTAAACAAGAGAAGCACTGACTAAGCCTCAACCATCAAATAATATCAGAAGTACAAGCAACCACCAAACAACAGAATCCACCAAACAACAGCAGTGGCAGCAACCACTGAACAATTGACCATAGCAATTACCAACAAGTCGATCCGACAATAAGACGCGGAAAGCTACGCACAGTATGTAACAAGAAGTTAATCCTTAACTTGTACATA
>JAOTQE010068891.1:0-17275 GCA_025631205.1 Nesometra sesokonis
GGGGGGGTGGGAACAAATGGGCTGATAACGGGAAAATAACTTTTTTTTGCTTGTCAGATCTAAACCTGCCACCACTGTTTTTTTCTATTATTTTCATCTTTATATGAAATTATTTTAATATTAATACATGAATAAAACTATGATTATTACCAAAACACCCATGATGATAATATATTCAGGGATGTGAATTTTTAGCTGTTTCAGCCATTTCAGCTGTTTTCTCTAAGTTTTTCTCATATCTTTTTAGTGGTAAATTCTTATTTTTAGCTGAAAATCTTTCTACCTGTTCTCATCCCTGTTTATTATGGACCTAGTTATGTAACATTGATTGCTGACAGTAATAGTACACATGAATCTGGTTTGATGAATGAAATACTGTAGAAGTCTTAAGCTGGAAGATATATATTTTTTTAGCAGTTTGGCTACTTTAAACTTTAATATGATTAGCCAAACAAGTTTGATCAGCCAAAAGCAGCAATATATAAATAACACTGTATAATTAAAAGCAAATGAGTTTAAAATTCATTAGGCTAAATTGGAATTTAAAAATAAGGCTAAATTCAACTTTGGCATAGGATTTGTGGCAGCTTAAACCCTCATACATACAATGCCTTATGGGATATCATAATAACGGTTTCACCAAATATGGATTTATTGTATCATAGACAAATCATTGTTTAGTAGTGATAAAGTATGCTGCAGTCACATTATCTCGATTGCTGTAAATTTCAAGAAAATTCCCGCATCATTTTTCTGAAATAATTATATATTTTTTTGCTTTTTAAAAAATAATTTAATTTATTATGTTCAAGACTTGACTCTGTTTATGCTCCTCATATTTTTATTAATAAATTGTTAACAGAAAAATATCACTTTAGATATATAATGCAATTAGGTAAAAATTAGTTTTGGTTCAAGATTGTAATTCAACTTAACCCTTCACTGTGCAGTGTTACAGTATTCCCACTTTTGTGTGGGATATGTTTGTAAGGAAAATAGACAATTTAGAGATAATACTAAAAGTGATTATTTTGAAATTCTTTGTTTATGTTGGGGTGGGCAAGGTGTTTGCTTATGGGGAAAGGGACAAAATTGTTAATTTGCATAATCATGACGTTGACGTCATGATAGCCATTTTTGATTTTTTTTTATCAAATCTGAAAATAAACTACTTTTTCACCAAGGAATTCCTAATGGATGCAGTTTTATACACTGGATCCTAATGCAGATACTGTACATATGATGAATAAAAGTATCCAAAGTTTGGATCTTTTTCATCATTTTATAACAACATAAATACAAATTAACTTTTGTCTGTAAAATCATAAAAAACATAACATTAAAAAAAATCAGTTTAAAATATAGAGGGCATATAAATTGAAGGAGATTGTTTTGCTTTAGAAATATCTCAAAGTTGATAGGGAAACTGAAGAGGCTGTGTGTAGTATTGGCAAATCATTCTAAAGATTGATTTATTTTGAGACCGGTTGTACTTCCCTCCCCAAAAAATATATTTGCATCCCTTCTTGGTATGTATAGCATAGAATTTTCCATCAAAAATAAAATAAAATTTTCAGACAATTACAGAAAACATTTGAAAAGCCATGCAAATCATATTTTTCTTCTCTTGTTTTTGCTTGTTTGATAGCTAAACACTATATGTTTTTTTTAGTTAAATTTTTCATTACACGGTTTTTTTTTGTTATTAGGTCTTTGCTCAGTATGTAGTTGACCCATCTTCATTATGGACGTCGGCAGCATCCAGGCTTTGGTCAACCTTGATCATGTATGGAGTACATCTGCTGTAGACATCCAGAGCTCATTCATACCAATGACATTTACGTTTGAGGGCGGTGTTCAAACTGAGGTTGAGATTGCTTCTGACCGACCTAAACATGACTTAATTAACCAAGCCAGAAGCTCCATTCTTGTAAATAGCCATCCGTTGCTGAATAATTTATTTTTGGACCAAGGAACATCAAAATCTACCACGGAAAAATCAGTAAGTGGACAAAAAACATCTAAAGAAACTCTTAATGAAGATGTAGTTACTCAACAGAAGGAACTGGTAGCAGAATCAATTCAAAAAGACAAACAGGAGCATAATAAAGAACCAGTACTTACTGATAAAGCAAAAGAGAAAAGCAATAATGATGTTGGAAAATTTTCCAGAATTGAAATGAATCATGGAAATCTGATCCACTGCATGCTCTGCCAGGCATCATTCACAGACAAAATTTCTTTAGAGGCTCATATTTCAAACAATCACAAAGTATCATATTATTATTGTTCGCAGTGTCGATGTACATTCCAAGATGTTAAATCCTTGCTAGACCACTCACAGAATCATGTTCTTGAGCAGATGCTTAGATTCATCAAATCTCACAGAATTGGTTGTTGCATATGTTGGCAAGGATACTCAGACTTTAAAGCCTTGACACATCATGTGAATGAAGATCACAACTTCAAAGTACACTGTTGTTCCTCTTGCCAATTCTTATGCTTAGATCCAGATGACCTTGCTAAGCATGAACAATTACACAGTTCTGGTGCCTCAAAAGAAACCTCCAAATTTAGTTCTCTTGCCACAGTCTGTAATTGTAAAGTTTGTGGTTTAGAACTTGAGACCAGAGAGGATGTGACACAGCACATGAAGATGCATAAATCTGGAAGTATGTATGTCTGTGAGTTTTGCGGAGAATGTTTTTGTACCAGACAAAAGGTAATACAGCATCGACGGGTGCATACTGGTGATAAACCATTCCGATGCAAACTCTGCCATTTCTCCTGCAACCGCAAAGACAATCTGAAAGGTCATTTGAGGAGAATTCACTCTCGTGCTGATAGACCTTTGTCCAAAAAACCAAGGAAAGATATTGACTTTGGATGTATTTTCAAGAGAGATGCTAAACCAGAACAAATTAGAAATGCTCTTTTAAAGGAACCTAAAGTCTTAGTTGAAATTCAATCGGACAAGGTATCATCAAATGTTTGCACAAATAAAGATGAATTCTGTAATAAATCAAAGGATCGTTTAAGTGTTTGTGCTGATCTATCATTGAAAGGTGTAGAATCTTCTCCAGAACCATCAACTCAGAAATCTGTAGCTATATATTCTGACTGTCCCATTAAAACCTCTATGAATGGCAGTGAATGTTCTTTACTGACTGCTACCGATTTAGACAAGGCAGCTGTTGATCTAGGTAAGCTATCATCTTCCATGCTCCTTGGTGGCTCTGAATATGATGCGCTTGTACAATGCCCTGAACAATCATCCACAGAGCTTGATGAACCTTCCAAGAAAAGACAGAAACTCTCATCTAAGATTGGCAGCGACATCAGTCCTGCTCTGTTCATCAGAGGCCCACCAGAAAAACTCCTCAATGGCAACAATGTTTCATACCATCCTGGTTCACAACAGAATTGTTCAGATGCAACCAGAAGAGATGGAAGTATGTTAATGATATCTCCTGATAAGATTTTCCAGTCAAGTCCAAGTCACCAGTCATGTAGCAGCAGTAACCTGATTGATAATAGCTTCTCTGACTCTTGCTCTAGTCTCTCCAACAGAAATCCTTTCTTAAGTGAAGGTATCTCCAGTGTGCTTGATGAAGATGCCGGTGAATACTCAGAATATTTTGCAGGGTTTTCAGATCAGGGTGACTTCTTACAGTCACTTGGTCTAGTAAAAGAAGGAGCTATTCCAGAAGTACCGGATCCAAAATTATCGCCACCTAGAGAGCGAAATATTTATTTAGAATTTGTGCAAAGTCTTGAAGCGGAAGGCAAGAAGGAATTCAAGAAACCAATCAAACTCAAAGGATTCTCTCATTATGAATCCACTTGTTATAAATGTAAAGAAGAATTTGATTCTAAACAAGCATTGAAGGAACATCTGCATGGATACAAAGAGAATGGCAGATTTCCTTGCGACATCTGTAACTACCCACTGAAAGAGTTGCGTAAACTGATGGAGCATCGACGAAGTCACACAGGTGAGAAGCCGTACAAGTGTGATCAGTGTGATTTCAAATGTTCCAGAAGGGACAATCTTGCTGTTCATATGAAGAAGCACTCCAGATGATCCGACTTCTTTTATGGTACAATATCCTTTAATGTATTCATAAATTATATAATAATGTATTCAATTCATAATTATTATAATTGTTTGAAGTTTAATCTTTTTTCAGGTTAAATTATTTTTTTTTTTATTTTAAGATTCATAACCACAATGAAACCAATTTTTGACAAAAAATTTGAGAAGTGGAAACAAAACAAGTTAATACAGTTTTAATGAAAGTAGCTTTGTTTGGTGCGAACAAATTGTAATAATTCATTACAGGTTTCATAAAATACTTTTGTATACCATCAGAGTGAGTTTTTTTATTAAATAATGCGCTTAATTTTATAATGTTTATTTTAAATTTCAAATGATTTGTTACCTCAGGAGAATATTTTCAATGATTGGTACATATAGTAGTAAATTATTTAAACATGGAGTTTTTATGAAGCAATATTTAATGTGCTACAGTAGATATTATGTCCATAATTCATGTTAGAGAAGAAAATCCCACCTACATTGATTAGCTTAGATTGTTTAATTCTAAAAGAATATTAAAGATGGATTTTTATTTTGCGCTGATTAAAGCTTCGGAATCATGGTAGCGAGATGATGTCATGACACAACCTTCAAAGTTGTCCAGAAATTTATGACCAGGACCAAGAATACAGTTTTCAATTAATTTGGTTGATCCGCAATACGATGCAGCGGACAGACCGAAATCCGCAATGCTTTATGGGAAAATGTCAACATTGACGATGAGCTAGTAGTTGTAGACAAGGTGATCTTAGTTTTTGCAGGAAAAAATTGTCCTTTTATTAAAAGGTGGTTACTTAAGCAAGGTCCTCTTAGTAATAGAGTTCTCTTAATAGAACTGGTCCCTTAATAGAGGTATAGAGATTTTTCTGTAGTGCTTCCTTAAAAATTAAATTACATTCTTCCTATTGTGTTTTTTTAACAATTATAATTTTGTAAACTGTTAATATCAGTATTAAGCTTTCAGTGTCCGTCTGTAATATTGCTGCCAATACTTTATTGATAGAAGTCTTCCTTAAAGCTCTCAATAATTATCAACTAGTACTTCATGTCAGCTTCTGTGATTGTCGTAGTTTTAGTACTAATATTACTTTTAGTAATATATTATATCTTACCTTGTTGTACTCTTTACATTTTGAGCAGAACAGGATTTTTCTTCGTAAAGCCCCTTTCACACAGAACTGTAAAATGAGAACTTTTTCTTCAATACTTTCTCCATGCTAACATTCGTTAGACATACCTTAGGCATGTCAGGGGCGGATGCAGACTTTTTAAAAAAGAGTGGGGCAGAATGCGGGCTGGTAGAGAGTCAAAGATTTAAGGGGGTCTGGGGGAATGCTCCTGCGGGAAATTTTAGTCTTTAGATGTCCGGAAATGGTGACGGGTTTTAGGATGGCAATAATGCAGGCATGGTTATTGTAACATTGTGATTTTCTGTGTGAACGTGGCTAAAGTGTATTTTCGGACTCATGGATTAAGGCTAATGTAACATGCCTATACAATTATGTGTATTAGAACTAGAAGCAAGCTACTATTATTCATTGATAGTGCCACATCCAGAGAGTTATTGTCACTGGCGTTAGGGTAAAGGCCAGATTGGCTTATGCTAGTGAGCTAATACTTTGCACATGACCATTCATCAGTCTACATTGTATAATCAAAATTTGAAATCCAACTTCATTGACCAGTGAAATTCAGATAAACAGGGAAAGTTGCTGATAGCAAATTTAAAACATTTTTTCTTTAGCATTAGTTAACAACTCCATTTGTGAACACCTTTGATTTTTACAGTATGTGGCTACTTACTACATTGAATGATACAAATTTGCAATCCATCTTCATTGACCAGTCAAATTCAGATAATCATAGGGAAAGTTGCTGATAGCAAATTTAAAATGTTTTTTTAGCATTAGCTAAAAACTCCATGTGTGAAAACCTTTGGTCTTGGCTACACTATGTGGTTACTTAAAGCCGGGCACTCGCTGCATCGTGCGATGATCGCAGGACTACCCCGTTTCTCCCTGTGTATGTGGTTGCCAGACGCGATGACAGTCTTCTACTCATTGGCTTACAGTTTTTTAGTGATTCAACAGGGAAATCACTAAAAAAAACCGTTGACCGATGAGTAGAAGCCTGCCATCGCATCAGGCAACCACACACACAGGTAGTTGTGCGACGCAGTGAATGCCTGGCTTTACACCTATTGTTAGGTACATCCCCTTAAGCTTTGAGTCTGAATGTTGCCTAAATTTGGACATAAACTAATAAACACTTTAAAAGTGGTAATTTTTGAGCTACAATGATTTTTTATGCTTTTCACAAGCAAAGTGAAAATAAGGCCATCGTGAAAATTTATTTTTGTGTGTGTAGAAAATCAAAACGTGTGAATAACCTAAAAGGTTCGCAAACTGCGGAAATTTACCAATGCGAAAATTACCACTTTTACAGTAGTAAGCGAGATAAATATCTAATATAAAAAAAATATAGCTATTATGTAATGGTGGCTGTTGTACAGTTATCAGAAATTTTATCAGTTTGGAATATTTAATATCTGATATGTTTTTGTAATTTGCTGTAAATAAGTGTATGTCTTAAGTGTTAGGTTTGTTCATGTATTTATATTTTAATGTTACATGTTGAAAGGTGCGTTAGGCAGGGAAAATACTCCCTAAAACTGGTCGTTTTTTAGGCCTAGATTGCTAGAGTTAAACTAATATGTGCAACTGTAATGTTATTATGTTAGACTAAATAGCTAATAGAGAAAGCTATATACCCCTAATGTTCTACCTCAAAGCTTGTGTTTTACTAATTACTTGTCCGATAACTTGGGCAGCCAAAATATTTGCATCGGGCAATCATAATTTTGTATCTTGTTGCCCGGCTGATATATTAATGTACTGCCACTTTTTGACATTGTAAAGAAACTTTTATAAGGGACAGTGGAATTTGTTTCAGGCAACCAAAATATAAGACGGAAAGTGGAATTCATTTTTGGCAACCGAAATTAAGAATAGGTTGCTCGACCAGCAAGCATATATTTAAAAATTATGAGATCTCTGGATATATTGGTACAGTAGGCATTGTTACAGAATTTTTATATAGGCAATTATTGAGATCGCTTAGAGGTAAGGAATCAGGATTTTGTGTGTGTTTAAATGGTCCACTTCGAAAAAATCTTTCGAACCAGACTGGATTCTTGTCGATCGCTTGGTATTTTGTCATTGGCTTCCAATAGCTCTATTATTCTTGCGATAGCTTTAATTCGTCTCTCTTCGACCTTTATTTTGTATAGTGGCATCGATAGCGGCCTATCTGCTGTTCTGTCGTTCAGATCTGTTAGATCATACTCATATCACATTGTCTGCCACAAACCCTGTAACACCATTTAAATGTGTGCACTGTATTCCATGCAATTTTGCCCTACTATAATGCAGGGTCCATTGCAAATTTATGTTCATTTAACAAATTTAATTTTTTTAATAAATAAAGAGAAGCATTTTTATATATTTAAAAACACCCATTCCATTAAAACCCCTTAATAAATAATTCCTGTCTAACTGAATAATGTTCCGAATTTGTAACAATATATACTATAATACTATCAAGTATTATAATATAAAATGTGTGTCTGTAACATAGAGATACCTACAGTAGGTGCATTATCACTGTTGTGATATACAGTAGTACCGTTGATATATGGGTTTATATAAAGTGTGCTTAACTGTTAATCCGCCATTACCACCATTGACCTTTAACCTTTTCTAATGTGCTACATACGAGAGTGAACAAGCAGATGTGATATAATTATTAAATTCGTTAAAAACGTCATCACAAGCCTCGGACTCGTGGTTTGTTATAAGTTAGAATTATTAGTACACTGTACAGGTAAATAATTAGACTAGATATTTTTACAACCTTTTTATGCCGAAATGTACCCAATATTTTATAAGTAGGGTAGATAATTTGCATATTTGTGGGTATGTAATTTGTTCCTTATTCGTGACATTTTTCTGTGTGAACTGCTTCTGCTCAGTCAGTGTTTAATGTTCTAAATTGTAAATAGAAACTGATATTATTGGACAATGTATCTTTTCCTAAATTTGTGTGCTTAATTCATATCTGTAGAAAAGAATTCTAATTTTCATTTTTTACAATGCAAAATATATAATATCTTTTAAAGTTATGTTTGAGAGGTAAACCAAGTAATGATTATGCTTTGAAAATAAACGAATCAAATTACTGAATTTAACAAAATTTCTTATAATACGATGCTAAAAGAATGCTAGTATTTAATACAGTATTTAAATTAATTTACAAATGTTTGATATTTTGGTAAAAATTGAAACCAAGAAAGTATTGTTTACAGAAATAATTAATTAAAATAATTGTTATGGATATTTTTAAACAATTAATTTAAGTTATTTAATGTTTTATATTTTGCATGAATATTGTTAGAAATTGTAATTCGCTGGTGTCAATATTGAGATCATAGGGATAAGGCTATAAAAAGTTAAGCATATATGTCTTTGTCTTGTAGCTCGCTAAATGTACTTAAATAATATGAAAATATATGGAAATTGATTGTAAGTATTATAAAGCCAATAAACTGAAACACTTCTGGTTACGTTAAATATACTTCCAACTTAGTATAATATATAAGCTGGGTTTTTTTTTTTTGTAAAAAATGATTTCTTGCAATAGTATTTTAATCAGATATTGTTCTTGTGCCATATATATATTTGAATATAAAACATTAAAAACTCAATAAAAACTATTCCAACTCCTTGTTCTCAAAAGATGACAATGTTGATATATATTTTATATCAAATTAATATTGTACTTCCTTTTCGTTTTATAATTCTATCTGGCGCTAATGGGTTTTCCCCAAACTTGACACCAGTTTCCTTGGAACAATTGCCATTGAACAAATTTGAAATGTACATAGGTAGAAAATGGGTTGACTTTCCCATTGAAGTGTAAAGACTTGCTATGCTATTTTTAGTATTCTATACAAAAATGAAATTTGTTTTTAGAATTAAAACCAGTGTTCCTTTCTTATTTCATTTAACATTAAATGAAAGTTTTTCTTCAGTTTGGACAGTGGCGTATCCAGGGGATGCTCCCCCTTCCAACTTGGGAGGTAAAAAATAAAACAAGCATATAAATAAGATTGAGCTCCTGATCCCCCCACTTTAAAGGAAATGAGCACATCTCCTTCAGGAAAGGAAGTATAAATGGCATGAGAAAAGCAGCGTGAAAACAACATACCTCTACAAAAAGCCTAAAATGGTAAGAAGGGTGTTCCAATCCAATCGGGTTTGAGCATCCCCCCCCTTCCCCGAAACCTGGATATGCCCCTGTTGAACTACTGTTAATCACTAGGCTATAAACATAGATTTGAAAATAAACTGATTTTCAACTTGCATTTATGCAATTTAAGAATTGTACAATTAGAAACAAAGTGTGTTATTGATCAACTAGAAATGATTATGAAAAATTGTAAATACTGTATTTATGTTAGAATAATAGCAAAATTGCATGTTCTGTCAATTAATAAGCAATAGATTGTACATATGCATATGATCAGTGTTTAAATATAACTCTTTAGTATTACTAGTGCTGCCCCCACATCAGTGTCTTTGACACAAAAATGATGTAATATGCCCTTACATAGTCATGGCATGCCTATGCCCAACTATATATGGTATGCCCATGGCTATGTATAGCTATAATATGTTTATATATGGTCATGTGATGCTTATAGAAAATCTCTATGCCATGTCTAAGGCCGTGTTTCTGTAGGATTTTTTAATTATCTGAAAAATATCATTCAATCAATTCAATTTAAAAATGCGACTCCACAAACTCTGCATTTTGAGCATTGTGTCATTTTAACCTCGCATGGCACCCTTGTGGAACTGCGTTGGAATCGTTGCAAAATCGAGATAAAGTTTAACCCCAGACCAAAGGTAAAAATCTATAACATTTAGGTCAATTATCAGATAATTATCGTGATAGAATCGGATAATTATCTGATAATTTTATTCTGTTGATCGGATACGTTTTATTGCAATAATTTATCGGATAACTTTTTTTCTGCGGAAATGGCCTAAGTGTAGCTTGGAGTTTCTGTTCATATGTCAGTGACATCAAGTACATATATGATCATGATATTGTAATATGTGATTATGGTATTCTAAGGTTTTTATGTTCATAGTCTTATCAGGGGCGGATCCAGGGTTCCATTTTGGAGTAACCTACGTGGCCTAATTTTTGGCAGTCCAGGTCACCAACTATACAAATATTCACTTTGTTTTTTGCTCTATTTTATGATCATTGTGCAAATGATATACTTTTTATCACTGTACAGTTCTCTTCACATTTCGAAGTCAGCGGTTCTTTAAAAGCCTAAACAATTTTAGGGCCCCATGAAACCCCTGGATCTACTACTGCTCATCAACTTTATTTTGTCAAATAGATCATGACGGTTTTAAAATAGAGTTGTGAATAAATACAATCTTGACAGGTTATATATATACAGTAACTTATGAATGCCCAGGGGCAGATCCAGCAAAGCTGGATAGAGGGGGCCCGATATGTACTGGGTAGAGGGGGCCCGTGCGATCCTGGATAGAGGGGGCCTGGTGCCAAATTTCGTATTGTTTCTCTCCGGCCAATTTTCAAACAAGATGCGTTTTTTAGTTATCTGAGAGGCATGTCTATACAGATAGTTTATTGTAAGCAATGAGTTTTTTAAGTTCAAATAATATTCGTCTAAGTCAAAGAGTGGGGCCTGGGTCAGGTTAGCCCCTCTTGGGTCTGCCCAAGAATGCATATGTAAACAGTGACATTTTTTATTAAAGTAGTTTGTGAATTTGTTATGTTATCCTTTAAAACTTTATACCTCATGATTCATTTTATACAGTAAAATAAGGTTCTAAGGAGAATACTGGTAAACAATTCATAAATGGTATTCAATTCAGTGGTGGTCGCAGAATAAATTTAAGGGTGTTGCCCAAAGTCAAAATACTATTGTTGGGGCAACATGTGTCCCCCAATAGGGTAGAGAGTATTATGCGCATACAAATTATTCTCTGCCAGCCCCAGAAATGTCAATATTGATATTTGATGAAATCGACATGCTGTACTATTTTCTGATTTTGTATGTTATTACAAGAAAACTATGAAATTAAGGGTGTTGCCCGGGCAACACCCCTGCATCTGCCACTGCAATGAGTGATTTAAAAAATAAGTGATGTAAACATTATTTTAAAAATATTCTGATGATGATATTGACACTTCTCTAAAGGCCAATTCCTTAAAAAATCATGTATTGTCAAAAACAATTAAAATATTCTAGATGTTACTATTTTGTATTCAAACTATAATACTGATCTGCCATGTTTATGTCATTATATTACTTCTCAACGTCGGTGGAAGCATTATAGAAGTGGTTAGGCCAAGTTGGAAGACTGCATATTATATTACATTTTTTAACATTCTTTACATTTGTCAAAAAGTGGTCCGGAAAACGAAACGCCTGACCAGCCGTTTCCGCTTCAAAAAATTAAAAATCACAAAATAAGTATAGAATTTGACTTTTTTGGGTGGATCCTAAAAACAAAAAAGGATGAATAAACCTGAAGCGTTATTTTAGCGATAATTATTAGCTTTTTTCTACTTGAGAATGAACTAAACTAAACATGTTTATTAGAAATGATAAACAAGTAACTTTCTAAAGAAATTATTTTTGGTTGACTTTGGGAGCAATTCCCCTTTAATTTTAACATTGGCAATGTTATTCAGTGGTGGTGGATTGGATACAGGGCACCAGGAATTCCCCAGACAGCAGGGAAATTCCGCTGACATGGAGGGCAATCCCCGACTGCACCGACAAGTAGGCCAAGTTTGAGGTGGGCGATTCAATTTGACAAGCGCAAAAAAAAACATTATTTGCGGTATTTAGCATGCCTTTTTAGGTTGTTTTGGTATGGGGGTGGGGTTCGACTGGACTTCTTAAGCCCCAAGGAAATCTTAATTTTCTCCCCGATGGAGGGGGAAAAGGTCGCTCTAGCCCCCCACCCCATTTCCTCCGTAGTGCCGCCACTGGATATGGCAGTGCCAGATCAATAAGTTACCATGATTTTGGGTTTTTTTTTAAATAATTAATAATAGCATAGTTTGATTTTCCTTCTAATAGTCTTACCTTCATTCATTTGAGACAAAAAAGAATTAGAATTTAAATTAGTGCCAATTCCTAACAACTAGATTTTCCATATTTTAAAATGTTACTACCGTAGCACGAACAATGAATGAATTAACACTTTGAGGGCTACTTCAGAGCTTTTACTCAGTGTAAATTAAAAAAATTTTGTAACGTGAGCGAAAAACATTTTTGGGGCTGAGAAAACTGCTGAGAACTCCGGCCGTACCAACCAGTAAATGCTTCCACCGTTTCTGTCCATAGAGTTAGATGATATGTAAAGGTGCTGTAAAAATGGTAATTAATTGGACGTAGACCTATAAATCTGAGATGTAATTGATACAGTGTTCTAATTAAAGACCACTTTTGTGATTTATGTACAGTACTGTTTCTAAACTATTTAAGCCCTAAAAGATGTATTGTCACTTTTAAAATTTAAAAAAATTATCAAAATGAATTTTGAAATTGGCTTGCTCATATTAAATTATCGCCAAATGTATGAACTTGAGGATAGAAATCAATGTATTTAAAAATGTTTTTTACATTGAAAATATTCAAAAATATAAAGGCTGTCGGCCGTTAGTTTTGCTAAATTTTAACATAAAATGTTGCAAATTAGGGGCATTTTAAAAACATCTAGTATCATGATTATACATCTATATTTTTCAAAAATAAGCATGTTATTTTTCAATTTGCTGTTGTTTTGCAAGTGGTAGTACATTTTAACTGAATATGAATAGTATTTATCAGAAAAGGACTTCTTACAGAATTTCATAACAAATTAAACAGAAATTTTGTATGTACCATGTTGAAACAGTAATACAATATTCTTGATGAGTATTATTTGAAAAGTTCTAATCTATTAGGTTGAAAAAAATAGTGATAAAATGTATATGGTACTTAATTCAAATTAAAACCATTTTGATCCTAATGGTCTCTTGGTAAACTTTGGTCTTATAAGTTTATGAGGTCTGTGAAAAATGGTCTTATTGGAGTGACCATTTAAAAACCATGTCAGAATTATCCTGCTGTAGTTACTGCAGTAATTCAGTTACAACAGTATTAGGAACCATGTCAAAATTATCCTGCTGCAGTTACTGCAGTGATTCAGTTACATCAGTAACTGGAGTAGAATAATTTTGGTATGGTTTCTTAAGTAATAATTCAAAGGTTATCTCAATTTGTAAAACTCAGCAACATCTCTATGTAAAATATGTGCAATATGTATTGTAACCCTGCTGTATTAAAATATATCCTGCCATTGAGATAGATTAAACTCAAATAATGTGTACTTATAATGGGCTTATCCAGGAAATTTGGTAAGGGGTTACTTAAAACAGTCCCTCACCAATGGTGTATCCAGATGAGATGTTTAAGGTCCTTGCACACCCCTTCTGGGGTAGAAATAAATAAAATAACTCAATAGATATAGTTATTAGGTCCTCAGGTATCTCCCTTCAGAGGAAACAAAAACTCTCTTCAGAAGAAAATAATTTCTAGTTCAAAAATGTTACCATAAAAAACATGAAATAGAATTAATAATGGCCTTTTAAAGTTTTTTTTTTGGTTTTTTTGTTTTAAAAAGCAAAAACAAAACAAATTTTATATATGCTCTATTTCACATTTATGATGACATATTTTTTTTACAACAAGGTGCTCAAGCACTTTATCTTCATGTGAGGCTATATATAGCATTCTCAATGTCATGTCATATTGTTACAGTGAATTTCTTATTAATTTTTCCTACCTCCAAAGGGGAACCTAAATGGATACACCACTGTATAGTGATAAATCAAACTTTTCTTTGTATAAGTCAGAGGTTCCAACCCTCCCGATTTGTCTGGGAGTCTCCCAAAATTTTAAGTCTCCCAAATTTTAAACCCCAGAGCTTGGAACGTCTGATAAGTGTATTCATGCAACAAGTAACTTGCCGCCTAAAGTATTTGAGAAAAAATAGTGGCAGGCCATGCAGAATATTTGCCAAATACACACCTCACAAATTTTATACTAGTTTTTATTTAGTTTGAATTTCAAAAACATAAGTATAAAAAACGGTGATTACATTGTTGGGAAAAAAATTGGCATACCATGTATAATTATTGCCAATTGCTCAACTCAAAACTCAAGTTTTTATTTAGTTAAAATGTGGAAAGAGCAAAACTGTGATTATATTTATAGACCATGCCAGAATTATCCTGCTGCAGTTACTGAAGTAATTGAGTTACAACAGTATTAGTTCAGTAGCTGAAAGGGAATTACTGGAAACAACAAGTTGAGATGAGACCTTGGGTACCAATGCAGTAACCAAAGAAAGCTGCAGTAGACTTAATAGCAATAGATTACTGCAGTAACTGCAGTAGACTTAATAGCAATAGATTACTGCAGTAACTGCAATAGAATAATTTTTACATGGTCCATTTGTTGGTGATAATATATACAAAGTTTTATTTTGTGCTTATTTATTGAAATGTATTATTGTATATAGTGTCAGTGCTTTTTAGGAAATTGTAAAACAATCAACTCTCCAAAAAAAATCGCATTAAAATAAATCTTGTCTTCAAAAGTTCAAAAATTAAGAAATCAATGTAAATAATAGGTAAAATTGATTCTCGCTATACAGATGTCTAGAAAAACAAAATGGACTAGGAGTGGTTGGTTTTGTCACAACCACCTAGAAAACTGGAATTAACACTAAATTAAAAATTTTTCCAGTTCCTGAATCATGGAAATGGAATCTTTTAAAACAGAACTTTACTGACATACAGGGAGCAATGGTTTAGTCGTGCGACCGTCGTATGACCCAGTGAGTGCCCGGCTTTACTGTAATGGCAAATATTAAAAAATCCTCATGCCAAAACATAGGTATTTTTTAGAAATTGTAAGAAGTATTGTAATAACAAAATGTACATGGTTCCAGATCATTCATTGAAATGGTGATAATGCCATGTGTAGACTAAACTTAAACCTGTTATGTGCAGTTATGCTAGTCACAGGTGCCCTGCAATGGAAGATCTTTTATTGTTAAGTTGAAGGTTTAGTGGCACTTCAGTTCCCAGCCTAGCATTTCTTATTGTTAGCTTAATCATTAAAACAAACGCCTATGAAACATACATTAGCTCTCCATAATGGTGCAGATGTAATCTGTGCATTTGGTGATTGTACAGCCCAAGAACCAATCAAACTTGCTTAAGTCGAATCCAAAGTGGTATTGAAAAAAATCAACTTCTTTCCATTAATTGATAATCCATGTCAAATATTTTTGAAAGGTCTACTAATCAGCTTCAAGTAAGAAAGTAAAATATGGTAAATAATCCAAGCAGTGAGAAACATGCCATCCTGACAGGATTCAGTATTCCTGATGATGCCATAATTTATGTCAAAATATATTGAATCCTGTCATAAAGGCTTGTATCTCATTGCTTGGAGTATGTATTATACTTTTTTACTTGAAGTTGATTAGTAGACCTTACAAATATATTTGACTTATGGATTATCAATTAATGGAAACTCGTCAATCTGGCATGAATAATAAATTTGGCATAGAAGTTATTTGACTTGTAATTCCACTGCCTTCCTACTTGTATGCGAGAAGAGAAACTTTTCCATACACAGTTAATCGTCCCACTACTAAACATCTGGGAAACCAAATTTCAAGCTAAGTCACCTTTTTTTTAAGTTAAAAAATCTTAAAAACCAATGTAAACTGGTAAACCAGACATTCTGTATACCGAACTGTCTGGAAAACCGAACAAAATAGGCAGTACAAAGCGTAGTCAGTTTTAAAACAATTGACTATTATTTAAAGCTGCAGACTTTCAAATTTATTTGATAAAATAATTTGATTATTGTCATATATGGTAATGCTATTTCTAAATATGGTCATGGTGGCACATCATGACCATATATAGGCATATCACAGGTTTTGTGAAAGACAATTTGATAGAGTATGGACTGAGCTTTTGAGTCTTGGAAATACCAAGTTGTATATATTTAAGTGATAACTAATTCAGTGCTAAGTATTCAAGAAATTTGCTAAAAAAGTCACATTTTTTTATAACCATGACAAGAGTTGCAAAATACATTTTACCGCCAAAAGTATTTATATTCCTGTAAACTGCCCAATTTTTCTATATATTATTTTATAACAATATTTTTCATAACAGTGTCCTAGTTTTATTTAATTTTGAGCCATTTTTTGTAAACCAAGATATTTTGTATTAGCAGTTTTTAAGAGGTTGGATCCAGGTGTAATGTTCATGTGGGAGCCAGGATCATCTCCTGGATTTTAAATTATTGTATTTTGAATATTTGTGTGTGAACCTGTCTAGTATCGCTGCTGCTTATTGCATTGTCAAGTACATTATATAGAAATAAATGTGGCATACGTAAATTAGTGCAACTTCGTTGATTAATTTAAATGTCTATTGTTTTAGTGCTGATGTGAATTAGGCCACATAAAAAACTATTAGTTTATCACCCCCGTGCGCATCACTTGGGGAAATCTTGATTTTTTTTTACATTTTAATATTTCAAATGATCGTTGTTTCTGTCATATTCACTTAAAATTTTTTTCTTAAAACAAATCAAAACAACGATGTCCACAAAAACTAGGCTACCAATGCATTTCTGAGGGTCTAAAAATAATGATATAATCGGTGGGTCAGTTTAAAAAAAACCTCCCGCCCTCATCAGTTTTTATGCTTTGGTAGGGTGATAAACTAATACTTTTTTTATGGAGCCTTATGTTTTGATTTGTAAATACATACTGTACATACCAACATTAAAAAATGGGAGAACTTGGCAAAAGGGGGAAGTGTTGGGAGGGTTTTCACTCTTTCTACAGTCATCCAAGAGAAGCTTCAGCTACAGTATTACATTTTAAAATTTAAAATCATACTTTCAGAGGTCCCAAGTTGTAAAAACAAAATTCCTGGAGATTTTCTCGTGGTCGTTTACCACTGTTTGTAAAGTCTACC
>JAOTQE010068902.1:5542-17274 GCA_025631205.1 Nesometra sesokonis
TCATTCAACAATTCAACTTCATTCAACAATTCAACTTCATTCAACAATTCAACTTCATTCAACAATTCAACTTCATTCAACAATTCAACTTCATTTAACAATTCAACTTCATTCAACAATTCAACTTCATCAATATGCAATAAATAAGCTATGTATTCCAGGTTATTAATAAAGATTGATAGTGCAAGTTGGACTATTTCATTATATTTCAAAGGTAGGTATGAGATTTTGCACATTAATAACTAGAAATGGGGCTTCCAGTTCTGTTTGTTTTCCCTGGTTCGCAACGAGGGCGTATCCCATACTGCGGTTTGGGTTTTGACATGGCTGATGCTTTTGTTTCTTTTTCTTTGTTGGCCCCATCTCTCTTTTTTTATGTACAGTGCTTATAGGATATAGCATTAGGCAATTTAAAAATCCAGAATATTATTATTATTAGAAATACTACTTTTATGCTACTCTGTAAAAGCAATTCATTAAACATAAACCCAACTGATGGCTGGGCTTTGCTATGTCATGGCTTTTCAATAAATGCGATGATGGAAATATCATATAAAATAATAATAATAATATAAACCAAAAAATCAATAGGGTTCATCGCCTTGCTCTAATCTTGCAGTCTACAAAGTTTGAAAAGCAATCATTCTTGTAGTTATTGTGTTAACAAACTTTGGCCAATAAATGCACCTTGCTAGCAGCAGGCGCTGCCCAAAACACATGGTACAACCAACAATTGGTAACCTTGGAGATGATCTAAAATTCCTGGAGACTCACTCAGGACAATCCTGGGGACTTGGGATCTCTGCTGATTGTAGAGCATGGATTGTATTATCCACCAGGTGATCATCAGCATACCATATTTGGTTAATGGGGTTGGGTCAACATAAATCTCAATGGCAACTCAACCAATCAAACAGTTCTCATTTTGGCAATACAAATGTTAGTTGGAGCAATAAAAGCCATGTTGTGCAGTTATACTTTGTTTTTCTATAAAAGAAGGTATTATGATAAAATTCCTAACAACTTGGTTAAGGATGGACAGAATTGTTTGCCTCTTCTTTTCTGTGCTGTAACATGTTAAAACTGTTTGAACAGGAGTGCATCTCTCATGTCAATACTAAACATCTGGAAGGAAGGAAAGAGCTAGTATGCAGTGTTCTTCAACTGATCATCAATGAGTATGTGGCAGATACTTATATCATTACTATTGTATCATTACATGTAAATCACTACTGAAAACAAGTATAATCAAAAGTATCCCATTTCTAAAAATCAGAAGGCCTAACAAAATTTGAAGTTTGCCGGAACAAATGACATTCTATGTTAACACATTGTGACCTCAAACAAACCAAATTTAACTAGACCTGAACTCATCAAGATTGACGAGTTAGCTGATCTGCATGTTACGCAATGTAATTTGCAGATTGTAACGTAACTTGGTAATTTGGTACTGTTATCAATATAAGTAAAAGTGGCACAAACAAATATGTCAAAAGTTACTGTATGAGGTTTGGATAAAAAATTTAAACACAGATAAGCATTCATATCTTGACATATAATCAAAGTTTACAGTTTGATGACGTCTTCAAATTTTAAAATAAATGTAACATTTGCTGTAGACAATAACATCATCTACAACATATTGAAATTTCGAAGAAAATCAACAGCCAATTACAGAGATATATTACGTAATTATTTAAAAATCATGTTTTTTAAATGTAAATGACGAATTGATGACGTCACAAGTTACTGGCAACCTCGATGACCCATAATATCATATCTACAGGTCATATGCTTTCAGAATTTGCAATTTGGTATGCAGTATGTTTAACTTTAATGATTGATAAAATGTAAACATGGATAAGCGTGATATTCATATCTTGACATAAAACCAAAGTTTACACTATGATGACATCATCAAATTTGAAAATAAATGCAACATTCCTCATTGAGAATTAAATTATCTACAACATATCGAAATTTCAAAGAAAATCGACGGCCAGTTACCGAGATAACTTCAAATTAAAGCACAATAGTTTAAAAACCATGCTTTTTTAATTAAAATTTTTAAAAATGTTAAAAAGTGATGATGTCATAATGTCCTGTCAACCTCAGTGACTTATCATGTCATATGCTTTCAGAATATGAAATAAAAACTGGGAGTGCCGGTGACGATTACTAGCTATAACTGTTTAAAAACATGTATATTTTTAGCATAATTCCACCGTTTTATGGTAAATGCGCATGCATGGATTCGTAACTTTTATGCGCCCGTAGACCACTGTCAGTGTACCTAAAGTTACTGAAAGACATTGTAATTTGTCAATACAGTGTTAGGAACCCAAAAATGTTGAAAAAACGTTATTTTGCTCATTAGTGCGCGCTACGTGCACAAAAATGCGCACGCGCTGGTAAAATTTGCGAAAAATGTGAAATGCTCAGAATGACCTGAAACATGTTCTAATGTGATCAGAATTTGATTTCGAGCGTGTTAAACGTTTAAAGTGCGCATTCGTGCACGTAACTTGCGCATAAGCTAATATATAACATGACCTTAAAGGTTGACTTGAAGTTTATGCTCACTGATTACGATGTAGAAATGTTAATTGGTTATGTTATTAAATTTTCAAGAAAAACGCATTTTGGCGCGTAGATGTCGTCACATGTCACTCTTGACAATAAATTTGTTCATGTAACTATTCCAGACCAAGTTCTATGATACCTGAAATTTTCAAGTTAACAGCTTGTGTCAATTTTTCAGAATCCTGTACACAAAATTAGGGAGAAATTAGAATAAAAAGATGACTTTGTACAGTAACAAGAGCTGATCTGCTATGTAGCGGATCAAGGCAATTCAACAGAAGGACGCTGTTCTTTGCCGTGGAACATATCACGAGCGAACAGCCCTTTGGGCCATAACTTTTGTACCGACATATTTTGCTCCAGATGCTAAATATTAGACTACTAACACCATACGTTCATTGGTGGCGGATACATTTTGATTATTTTTAATAATTTTCCAATGTATATTACTTCTTGATTGTTTAAAGGCACAATCATTTGACACCACTGAATAAAATAAAATTTATTTTTTTTAAACTAACCCATTGGATAAAAAAATGAAGTGAATCTAAATTAAGATTTTTTGAAAAAAATTCTCATTCTTGTTAACATTATATAGCATTTTTGACAATGACGTACCAAAGTGTACCATATAAGCGTCTTTGTAGTAATAGCGAAACACATATTCTTTTTAGCGCAGGGGTTCCCACAAGTGACTCCGAGTGACTCCATTTCATTTTTTGCAGTTTATTAAACATAACTTTTTTACAAATAAATTCCCGAAACTGATACAATAAGCGTGACATCGAACACAATGCTCGGAAACGCGATAACACGCTAAACTTTTATCACACGTTGCCATCCCTACGCAACTATTCATGATACACCCAGTGCATTTAGCGATTATGGATTGTTCTTTAATAGAAGACTATTGCCTCGGTTGTTAAGTAAGTCGCGCACAATCTCTAGTTCTATACGAACATTACGCATTTGTCTGTACAAGAGTCATAACTTTTTAAGTCTTGAGTTCAGCGTCCTTTTGTTTGATTGCCTTGAGCGGATTAGCTAAATAGAATATGCCGTAAATCTCATATGTAAAACTGACCTTTATCATGTAATGTACATAACTCTCAGGTCCTGTAAACTCAGTTTCATCCTTGACATTCACCAGGACGATGAAATACAAGTAATGCCACATGTTATGTTCTTCTTTTTTATGTTCCTCAAATGAGACTTCCTTGTTATCAAAAGAAGCTCGATCAAGACCTGGCAAGATAAAAAAAAAGTTAACACGTTAAGCTTTTGTATAGAAACAAAGTATTTGAGTTATATTACTGTAATAACACTACAGTATTTGTTTTTTTTAAAGAAGTACTCTACTGTACATCAAGCAAAAGTTGGTAAACCATGATCCTACTATTTTTAGCTGTACATAGGCGCTAACAAAATTCCTAAGTGAATACTGGGCCATAGTTTAAAAGCCTTAGGGAGCATTCAACAATTACATTACACTATTTGGGCCAAATTTGACCATCCCCCACCTATCCAGTTTTAACGGGTGGTTTTAATATTTTTACTGTTTTTAATGAGTTCTAAAATGAGCAATGTAAATTTCTCAATAAAGTTTATAATTATGATTATTATATGTTACTGTTTTTCTTGACCATCACCCTACCCATGTAGATACTCAATGTTACTGTTTTTCTTGACCATCACCCTACCCATGTAGATACTCAATGTTACTGTTTTTCTCAATCAGTAAGACAATTTTTTAGACAACCTGCATACAATATGTATACATAAAACCCATCCAATGGCTAATTTTACGCAATACTTTCTATATAGCACATTGGGGTAAGAGTTTCTGGCAAAATTCATTTAAGAGTGAATTATTAATGTTCCCAATGTTGTGGCTATGATACTCACCACAAATAAAGCATGTGTTCTTCAGCACCTCTTCCTTTGTTTGCTTTTCATTCCTCAAATCAGCGAAGGTGTCGATGATAACACCAAAAATGAGGTTCAAAACAATGATGATGACAATGAAGAAGAATAACATGTCATAGATAACACGCGCCATAAAATGATTCTGTTAAAGAAAATAAATTACTAAATTTAAAATCATACTATAAAGCAAGGTGACCAAAACTGTGTCTCAGTGAAAAGCTGCTAAATTGCTGACGGGTTTGTAATCATATCATATTGGACTGAAATAAAGTATAATACTCCAAGCATGTACCAATTCAATATTTTGATGTAAATTATGTCATCATCAGAAATGATGATGACATAATTTATGTCTAAATATTGAAATATTAAATCCTGATATTATGGCATGTATCTCATTCCTTGGAGTATGTATTATATTTTCTTGAAGTTGATTAGTGGATTCCATTTCATCAATTTTGCTCTCGTATGTGTCTTGCATGTACTTTAAAAAAATTGGAAAACATAATTGGTCACATTGGTTGGAATTTAATTTCCCACCGTACTCTACACTAAACAAACTTAACATAGAGGGTGCCATCCATATTAGGAAATGATCCTTACTGGTACCCCAACTACTCATCTTGAAAAATGTACTTGGTTCTTTAGAGTTCCTATGAGCCATTACGTACACCTAGTTTATGGTTTATACTCCTTATCCAAGAAGATAGTACTTCACTACTTACTACTTCTATGACTAAATTTAAATGTATAATATACAACTACTTAAAAAAAAAATTAGTAACATTATAATTGACTAAACACAATTGAGAGTAATTTTTAGATCTGTTTGTCTATCTGTTACATCCTTCTACAGTATTTACTGCTGATCTTATTTCAAATTCATAAGTTGAATGTTATATATACCATATTCAGTTATTGTTTAATTGCCATATAACTATTTTTTAAAATATGTTATATTTTATTACCACTACTGAACATATTGTAATTTGGATATACCACCAGATGTTCTGTTTTAGAGAACTAAAGTGATTCCGAATAAAAAATAAACACAAACACGTTTTTTATTATTTTTGATTGTATGCTCTCATTATTCTTTCATAAATTGTATACTATTTTCAATTCCATTTTTCATCAAGGGCAATAAACTGTAGATATAATTTACAACAATATACAAAATGAAATAAAAATATGGCCTAGTGACATTAACAGTACATTACATTTGGAAAACATAAATCGTGAATTCATTAATAACATATTCTTACAGTGCTAGAGGGCGCTGCCAGTATATCTCCAATACCGCCACCATTACGCAATCCTTGGTTGACAGTTGTAATTATACACATTAACAACGTACCACAACTTCTAAGTTGGTATGTCTGATTTCCCTTCTCATCTGTAAATAATGATACATGTTATTAGGTCAATACACTTTTTATAGGTGTAATGTACTTTAATTCAGTGCTGGTTCAGGAAGATTTATAGCTTGTTTCACTTCAAACTATGGCAGGATAGGACACTTGGATCAATGGCATCATTTTGCATCCCATTAGTAGTTACAGCTAGATGTGTGGATTTGCAATTTAACATCATGCATTTGTAATCAATAGTATCTTGAACAGGATGTAGATCCTCAATGTGATTGGTTGATTTTGCCATTGTTGGCATTATGAAACTACTTATGAAACATTACTTATCAACTGGCTTTTAAATATTTACTCATTTAATTGGATTTATTTCTTTTGTCAAAACTATTTATAGCCATTCCTTTTCTTGATCTAGGCCACGAAGTTGTCATGTATTAAAACAGTTTTGAGTAGAAAAAAAAATCACTCAAAAAATAAACTAAAATTAAAACTGAGAATTAAAAGAATATCAATCTTAGCATGGATTGTTTCCTGCTTGAAAACTGTCTTAAGAACTATATTATAATAAAACTTCAAGTACCATCTACTTGTAATTAAAATAAAATTTCTAAAAATTTGACTTTAGACCTATTTTGTTGATTATCTCAGCCATATTTTTCTGTGAGATAATTTTGAAGATGTAAAGCCTAGGCTACGCTTTTGCCTATGTTACACATGGCCATGAAAAATCAGAACTTGCAAGTAAACATTTAAATAAAAAATAGGCAGTTTACTCAGCAGGAAAAAAAGCGAGAGGAATGCGTTCTGTGCTCGATGGAGCTTGAGAACATAAATAAAAAAAATCTTATAAAATGTTAAAATGATATATGCTTCGAAAAGTGAATTAAAATTGTATAGAATTATTTAAGAATACATTTTTTAGACATTTACAGTAGACAGGAAATATTGAATTTTGTCCTAAAATAGAACAGGAGTATGAGACATGTGCAGTGTGAAAATGGGTGTGGCTTAGCTTAAATGCTGTCGACCACGGGGTTCCAGTCCTCCCGTCAAAATGGGTGTGGCTTAGCTTAAATACCGTCAACCACGGGGTTCCTGTCCTGCTGTGAAAATGGGTGTGGCTTAGCTTAAATGCTGTCAACCACGGGGTTCCGGTCCTGCTGTGAAAATGGGTGTGGCTTAGCTTAAATGCTGTCAACCACGGGGTTCCGGTCCTCCCGTGAAAACGGGTGTGGCTTAGCTTAAATACTGTCAACCACAGGGTTCCGGTCCTCCCGTCAAAATGGGTGTGGCTTAGCTTAAATACTGTCGACCACGGGGTTCCCTTCCTCCCGTCAAAATGGGTGTGGCTTAGCTTAAATGCTGTCAACCACAAGGTTCCCGTCCTCCCGTCAAAATGAGTGTGGCTTAGCTTAAATACTGTCAACCATGGGGTTCTGGTCCTCCCGTCAAAATGGGTGTGGCTTAGCTTAAATGCTGTCAACCACAGGGTTCCGGTCCTCCTATGAAAATGGGTGTGGCTTAGCTTAAATGCTGTCAACCACAGGGTTCCGATCCTCCTGTCAAAATAAGTGTGGTTTAGCTTAAATACTGTCGACCACGGGGTTCCGGTCCTGCTGTGAAAATGGGTGTGGCTTAGCTTTAATACTTTTAACCACGGGGTTCCGGTCCTCCCGTGAAAATGGGTGTGGGTTAGCTTAAATACTGTCGACCACGGGATTCTGGTCCTCCCGTCAAAATGGGTGTGGCTTAGCTTAAATAATGTCGACTACAAGGTTCCGGTCCTCCCCGTCAAAATGGGTGTGGCTTAGCTAAAATGCTGTCAAACCACGGGGTTTCGATCCTTCTGTCAAAATGGGTGTGGCTTAGATTAAATACTGTCAACCACGGGGTTCCCGTCCCCCCATCAAAATATGTGTGGCTTAGCTTAAATACTGTCAACCACGGGGTTCCGGTCCTCCTGTGAAAATGGGTGTGGCTTAGCTTAAATACTGTCGACCACGGGATTCTGGTCCTCCCGTCAAAATGGGTGTGGCTTAGCTTAAATACTGTCGACCACGGGGTTCCGGTCCTCCCGTCAAAATGGGTATGGCTCAGCTTAAATACTGTCGACCACAAGGTTCCGGTCCTCTTGTGAAAATGGGTGTGGCTTAGTTAAAATTCTGTCAACCACGGAGTTCCGTTCCTCCTATGAAAATGGGTGTGGCTTAGCTTAAATACTGTCAACCACAAGGTTCCGGTCCTTCCGTCAAAATGGGTGTGGCTTAGCTTAAATACTGTCTACCATGGGCTTCCCGTCCTCCGGTGAAAATGGGTGTGGCTTAGCTTAAACACTGTCAACTACGGGGTTCCGGTCCTCCTGTAAAAATGGGTGTGGCTTAGCTTAAATACTGTCAACCACATGGTTCTGGTCCTCCCATCAAAATGGGTGTGGCTTAGCTTAAATACTGTCAACCACAGGGTTCCAGTCCTCCCATCAAAATGGGTGTGGCTTAGCTTAAATACTGTCAACCACAGTGTTCCGGTCCTCCCGTCGAAATGGGTGTGGCTTAGCTTAAATGCTGTCAACACCGGGGTTCCGTTCTTCCCATGAAAATGGGTGTGGCATAGCTTAAATACGGTCAACCACGGGGTTCCGTTCTTCCTGTGAAAATGGGTGTGGCTTAGCTTAAATACTGTCAATCACGGGATTCCGGTCCTCCCGTCAAAATGGGTATGGCTTAGCTTAAATACTGTCGACCACGGGGTTCCGGTCCTCCTGTGAAAATGGGTGTGGCTTAGCTTAAATACTGTCAACCACGGGGTTCCGGCCCTCCCATCAAAATGGGCGTGGCTTAGCTTAAATGCTGTCAACCACGGGGTTCCGGTCCTCCTGTGAAAATGGGTGTGGCTTAGCTTAAATACTGTCGACCACGGGGTTCCGGTCCTCCTATGAAAATGGGTGTGGCTTAGCTTAAACGCTGTCAACTACGGGGTTCCGGTCCTCCTGTAAAAATGGGTGTGGCTTAGCTTAAATACTGTCAACCACAGGGTTCTGGTCCTCCCGTCAAAATGGGTGTGGCTTAGCTTAAATACTGTCAACCACAGGGTTCCAGTCCTCCCATCAAAATGGATGTGGTTTAGCTTAAATACTGTCTGTCAACCACAGTGTTCCGGTCCTCCCGTCGAAATGGGTGTGGCTTAGCTTAAATGCTGTCAACCACGGGGTTCCGGTCCTCCTGTGAAAATGGGTGTGGCTTAGCTTAAATACTGTCGACCACGGGGTTCCGGTCCTCCTATAAAAATGGGTGTGGCTTAGCTTAAACGCTGTCAACTACGGGGTTCCGGTCCTCCTATGAAAATGGGTGTGGCTTAGCTTAAATGCTGTTGACAACGGGGTTCTGGTCCTCCTGTGAAAATGGGTGTGGCTTAGCTTAAATACTGTCTACCATGGGATTCCCGTCCTCCCGTGAAAATGGGTGTGGCTAAGCTTACACGCTGTCAACTACGGGGTTCCGGTCCTCCTGTAAAAATGGGTGTGGCTTAGCTTAAATACTGTCAACCACAGGGTTCTGGTCCTCCCGTCAAAATGGGTGTGGCTTAGCTTAAATACTGTCAACCACAGGGTTCCAGTCCTCCCATCAAAATGGGTGTGGCTTAGCTTAAATACTGTCAACCACAGTGTTCCGGTCCTCCCGTTGAAATGGGTGTGGCTTAGCTTAAATGCTGTCAACCACAGGGTTCCTGTCCTCCCGTGAAAATGGGTGTGGCTTAGCTTAAATACTGTCAACCACGGGGTTCCCTTCTTCCTGTGATAATGGGTGTGGCTTAGCTTAAATACCGTCAACCACGGGATTCCGTTTTGAATCGTTATAAAAAAGTTAAAAAATTAACGATAAAATTCAAATCATGCTAGACCGCTATATTTCTGCTATCCGGTATTTACTACGCTGTGCGCAACAAAATTTGTAAATACTCGCGACGAATTAAAATCGCAATAAAACAAATTTAACAAACTTTTCAACTGCAATTTTTATATATTAATTAGATAATATTTTATGTTCTGAAGCAAGTTACAACTCCCAAAAACTTAATAAATAAACAAAATGTGTGATTTATTTCTTGCCGTGGGCAATGTTGCCTCGCGAGCACCCAGATTTAACGATCCAAATAGTCAAAGTTGAACACGGTTTAACTTTGTGGATTCAAATCGTCAATTTTCTTTAACATCCTGTCGATCATTGTAAAAATCGTCATTTTTAAAAATTAATGATCGAAATCGCCGTTTCAAATCACCGTTTTTTGGAACAACGATCAACAGGAAAACAGGTTTTACTAATAAGCAAACAAGCACGTATAAAATTCAATGCTTATTTTCAGGGAAAACCAAAAACCAAGATATTGAACTTATCTTTGGCTTGTTCAATATTTTGCCACAGCTTGTACAATATTTTTCAGTATCGCCCTCAAAGGCATTCAATATTATATAAATGGTAACTACTGCATTTTTTGCTACAAATTATAAGCTGGCTTTTTTTGAATAACATCTAAAATATTAATAGAAAATGCAGTGTGAAAAATTAAACATTGGCAGTGTGTAAAAGATTTATATTTAGGAGTGGTAGAAACAGTTTTCATACAAATTCAGGTAATTAGTGAAAATAAAATAAACCTTTGATTGGCAATGATAATAACAAGTTTACAACGATGTCACATTGAGACATATAACATTATTTTGAATAACTGCTATGCTGTATTTTAATGACATTTAGCTTCAACTAATAAAAACACAAAACCCGGTTTTTTTCACCAGTGCCTCCTCTGAAATCTAAAATAAGCAACTAGATTCATGTAAATTTATTCTAGTGTCATCATGCCAATCAAAAGATTTTTAAAGGGACGATTCCAGAATTATTCTACTGCAGTTACTTCAGTAATCTATTGCTATTAAGTCTACTGCAGTTACATTAGTCAAGGCATCCAACAGATGGATTTGTATATTCAATGTCGCGCTTCTTACATCATCTGTTTCCAGAAGTTATCTGCTAGAAAATGCTTAATAAACTGCATAAAAACGACTGGAGTCATCGGAGTCACCTACAGGAACCCACAGGCTATATAGAGTATTTGATTTTCTATTACTACAACAATGTTCATTTGGTAAACTTTGGTAAGTCATTGTCAAAAATTCTATATAATGTTGCACAGGAAAGTATTTTTATTTACAAATAAATGAAATTTATATTCACTGTAATTTTTTTACTCAGTGAGTCAATTTTATTTTATTATTGCCAAATGAAAATCTAGAAAACACAAAGGAAATTATCAAAATCAATAAAAATGTACCCGACACTAGCAAACATATGGTGTAAGTAGTATAATTTTTAGCAACTGGATAACAATTTGTCGATACAAGAGTTATGGATCAAAGGGCTGTACACTCGCACTTTTTCATGGCAGAGATCTGCATCCTTCTGTTGAATTGCCTTGCTTCAGTTATCCAGTGCCATTATTTTTTCTTTGATGACTCCATTGACACACAGGGTCTCATCTTGACATATCCTTTTTTCAGCTACTGAACTAACACTGTTGTAACTGAATTACTGCAGTAACTGAAGCAGGATAATTTTGATATGGCACCTAATTATACAGTCAACTCTTTCAAAACAGACCAGCCAATCTTTTTTTTTTTCACTCAGTTTAACCTTTTGAAAGTTCTGGAAATCAATAGAATTGAAATTGCCTAAATCAAATTATATGTCATAGTGGAGTGTGTTAGGGCTATATATAGGCTGTTTGGAGCACCAAATTTTGTATATAGGTTGCCCACACCATACCATTTGGATTTCTGACGGGCGCCAAGAAAATTGACCCCCA
>JAOTQE010068913.1:0-17273 GCA_025631205.1 Nesometra sesokonis
GCACAAAATCACTGCTTACATTATAAAATTGACAGTGAGCAATATGTATTTGTAAACTACTATATTGCATAATTTCTATTTTATTTTTTGTAAAAATGTACTTAAGAAAGGTAATCATTGCATTATGCCTAAATTTCCTCTCATGGTATTCACCAGATCGCGCCAGTTAAAAAACTGCAAAGCTCACAACCATGGGAGGGGAATCCCCTCCCATACTCACCCCCTCGGCCACACGTGTCCTCGCCCACAACATTTAACGTCTTCAATTTGTCAAAAAACTCATTTTCAAAAACACAAACCCCCTTGAAACCGTTTTATTTTTTTGTAAAAATGTATTTAATGTAGTCATTGCATTATGCCTAACTTTCCTGTTTAGGTACCAGATCGCGCCATTTTAAGTTAAAAAACTGCAAAGCTCCCAACCATCGGAGGGGGATTCCTCCTCCCATACCCACCCCCCTCGGCCACATGTGCCCTCCCCACAACATTTAACGTCATCAATTTGTTAAAGGACTCATTTTTATAACGCAAACCCTCTTGAAACCGCTTTATTATTTTGTAATAATGTATTTAATGTAATCATTGCATTATGCCTAATTTTTTTCTCTTGGTATGCACCAGATTGCGCTATTCTAAGTTAAAAAAACTGCAAAGCTCCCAACCATGGGAGGGGGATCCCCTCACATACCCACCCCGCTCGGCCACACGTGTCCTCCCCCACAACATTTAACGTCATCAATTTGTCAAAAGACTCATTTTCATAAACGCAACCCCCTTAAAACGGTTTTATATTTTTTACAAATGTATTTAAGAAATGTAATCATTGCATTATGTCTAAATTTCCTCTCTTGGTATGCACCAGATCGCGCCATTTTAAGTTAAAAAACTGCAAAGCTCCCAATCATGGGAGGGGGCTCCCATACCCACCCCCTTCCGCCACTACATGACATTGCCCACACCGTTTAACGCCATCAAAGGAACATTTCCACAAACGCACCCCTATACCTGCCAACTCTCATGCATTATGCGTGAGTCTCACGCTTTGGAGCCTGTTTTTGACGTCTCACGCATAAATTAATTTATCTCACGCATTAGCAGATTCTCATTCCAAAACAATCATATCAATAGTTTTTCCCCACACATGACACGAAATAGAGCAAAATACGGTAAAAACCGCCCCAAAATAGCGATAATTTGGGCAAAAACGGCCCAAAAGTGGTCAGACAACGGCTTTTTTTTTTTTTTTTTGCTCGTCAGAATGAAATGGGAGAGGATGTCGCCCAGATAGTGGTGGTGAGATTGTCTCACGCATTGGAGTCAAAAAAAGTTGGTAGGTATACACCCCCCGAAAAAAAGCTGGCGACGCCCCTGCAATGTGGGACCATAATTTCAACTAGGCCCAGCCTCTATACTGTAGGCCAGCGTACTAGGCCTATAACCCAATCTTAATGCAGTTCATATTATTATTTCTTTTATATACCATCCAAACATACCTGCCAACACTTACGCATTCGCCGTAAGAATTACGTATTCCAATCAAATCTTACGCAGACACCGGCAAAACATACGCCTAGTGATGTCCTATCTGTTTTTTTCAATGTAATAAATTTTAGTAAAAAACCATGCAAAAGTACTTCTCCCTACGAAATAGGCATTATCGACTAAAAACAAACTTCATTTTACTGCGCCCACTTCGTTAGCCATTTTCTACCCTCCCCCAACCTTTGTCAGTCAGCCTTTTGGTCCTCAGTAAATTACTTTTGACTCGATCTTTTGAATTTTTCAAAGTTGACAGGTATGTCCAAACAAGATTAAAGATCCAACCTAAGCCTGATCTAGTGCCTGCCTAGGCCTAGTCTGTGGTGGTTCCGCCTAGAAGAATCCCTATGCCTAGGCTAATCGGTGTTCGGCTAAGCCGTAGCGGCTAGGTTTGCCTACGCCGCGGTGGCTAGTCTAGAAAGGCTTTAGGGCCTAGAATAGGCTATAGGGCCCAGTCAGGCCTTGTAAATGAAATGCCTACAATTTTAACAGCATATTACAGGTATCACAACGTTTTTTTGTTTTGTTGTCGGCATAAACATCAAATCTTAAGCTTAAAGGTGATTGTCACATTTTTTTCTGTACCATCACATATAGGTCTGTCTATAACTCGGTCTAGGCCTAGGCCCTATGCTAGGCCTCCTTAAAGGTAGACTAGGTCTACCTTCGCGAATTAGTGTCATGCAAATTAAAACACAAGACAGCTAATTAAAATGTTATGTAATTTTAATACCAGATAACCTACTCAATTATTTTTGACAAATTTGAACATATTTGTGCGTATTCAGATAGAACCTGCTTCAAATGTCGTTCAGATCAATTTGAATGTCATACCTGGTTAAGCGGCTCTATTTAAGCAACATAAATTGCCATGTTAGAATCATATAAAATACCAGATAGCCTACATGTCATTGTGTTAATTTGAATACCAGACAGCTTACTTCAAATATCATTTAGCTCATTTTGAATACCAAATAAGAATGACACTTGGATAAATTTTTCAATTTGAGTACCAGATTGCTAATTAGCTAATTTGCATTAATCTGAATACCATATGACTTATTAAAATGTTATATAGGCAAATTTGAAACCATATATAACCTATTCGGAATTCCAATTGGGTCAATTTGAAAACCAGACAGCCTAGTTAAAATGTCGTTTAAGTCAAATTAAATAACAGCTAATCTAGTTATTATTTCCCAATGTAAAACTTTCACATTTGTTCTTTTCCTTTACCTTTATAAATCGAATTTTTCTCTACTGTAACATTTAAATAATATACCGTATGTGTATGTAATGGATGGATGCATGCATTATCATGCAATTGCAAAATGCATGCAAAATAAGATCAACTGATTATTTTATGGAAAAAGGTCCAAGAGTGAATAGGAAACTACGTTTGGAATGAAGTACTAAAAACAATTCTTTTCTGCCAGTAGTTTTGAGGATATTAATTGATAATCTTTTTATTTTGACCATAGTTTGCATATTTAGCTAATTTGCATGTAATATCAATGGAAATTGCATAAATAAAGTCAAATATAAAATGTGGCATTAACAAGTAGATTTAGAATAGAAAAAAACAAACACCGTTTCATTAGCCTAAATATAAACTGGCATGATCTGAACAGTTGGGAGAAATTTGAACCTTCTACGACCAGAGGTTTAATTCAATTCAATTTTCAATTCAATTCAATTCACATTTATTTAGCAATATTTACAAATATGCTAAGGACCTTACATAAAATTTTTGATTCTGTCAAAGTACGGCCCTTAATAAATACAAAAGAAAAGCAAATATACAAAAAATCAAAGAACATCGTAAGCATACACACACACACACACACCCAAACACACACGTATACATACACCCACATACATCCCAACATGTGTTGAAATGTGAGCTAGGTATAAGATAAATATGGTTCCGAGGATCTGAGTATTTTGACCCTAAGTTGCATATTTTAGCTAATTTGCATATATTACCAGGTGTAGAAAGTGTGAAATTATTACTATATAACTATCATTCCTTTTACAGTTTATTTGAGTTGCAGTGTAAACATTTGTATCGTTTCAATGAAAATTGTATCAAAATGAGGTTAAATATGGCATTTCCGATAGGTTTAAGAAAAAAATTCCATTAGATTAAATATCAACTTGTATGTTCTGAATCAGTTGGTAAAAAATCAACCTTCTACAACCAGTGGTCCCGAAGATATGGGTACTCTTAATAGTTTGACCCTATATGCATATATTAACAGGTGTAGCAGAAAGTGTGCAATTACTTTTTTACTACTATTTTTTTCTTCACATCAATGTTAATAATTATATAATTTGCTGTACAATTTATTTGAGTTGCGTTGTAAAATTAGTATCTTTTTAATTAAAATTGTATCGAAATGAGGTCAAACGTCAAATATGGCATTTTCGGTAGGTTTAAGAAAATTGAAAAGTTTCATTAGAGTATAAACCTCTAGATTCTGAATAAGTTAGTGACAAAATCCGACTTTCTATGATCAGTGGTTCCGGAGATACGCGTATCCTATATTTTCACACCTTTGCATATTTTAGCTAATTTGCATAAACACGTGAAAGCTGTTTTTCAAAATTTAAATTGTTCCTCTGATCATACTTATTCTATTAACAGTCGTTTGCATTTTATTTGATTCGTTAATTAGCTAAAATAAGAAAACATTGGTTTGCCCTATACCAAAATTCAATATGGCCGACCAAGGTCAAATGAGGTAAAATTAACGATGGGTCTATAACCTACAATTACTCTTATGTGATATAGAAACACTGTGCCAAATATCATGCGTTTGCTTCAAAGTGCACAATTAATGTACTAATCTGCTGCACTATAAGGACGATTTGGCTATCAGATTACGAGATTCTTAAGAGTGAGGTATAAATATACGATACCAAATTCAAAAGTACAATAATCATACATTCATAGGCCTACTCCCATGTACCAAACTTACCTCAGATCATCTTTATATTTTCAAACCAAATTATGTGATTGAGCTTTCACGAGAGTTTCATTGATTTCCTTATTTGGGAGTAGTTTCAATTTGATGAACATAGGCCTCCTCTTAAGATTGTTGGAATGAGGCTGCTAAAAACACCCTGCCAACTCAGAAAATCACTAAACATTGAATGAAAGTACAACCTCTTTGAGGACGATAAAATATAATTCAGATTTCAATATAGCACATTAACTGAAAAAAACGGAATGCGCTCTTTAAATAGGTAGCAAAATCGTCTTACTAATTTCGCAAGTGGTTCCAGAATACCCGGGGATACAGATGCAAGTGAAGGCATTGTTTCCATCGATGCAAAGGCCCCCATTTTGACAAGGGTCAGGACTGCAATCATTAAGATCTGTAATAAATAAAACATTAGTAAATATAACAATATAACAATTAATAATTATCTAAAATTCTACTAAATAAGTACGTTTTAGGTACAGTTTTAAAGGAGTTATCTAGTTGCCTTAAGTTTGTTTACTAGAGAGTCCACAAACGAGGGCCAGCTACACTGAAAGATATACCTGCCAACTCTCACGCATTATGCGTGAGTCTCACGCATTGACGGCTATTTTTGGCGTCTCACGCATAAATTAATTGATCTCAAGTATTAGCAGAATTCTGGCTCATAAACGGTCATTTCAATAGTTTTTGTCACGCAAAACACAATTTAAAGCAAAATACGGTAAAACCGCGCCCAAAAATGGTCAGATTACTTTTTATTGCTTGGCAGAGCGAAATGGGAGAGGATGCGGCCCAGGTAGTGGTGGCGGGGTTTGTCTCACGCATTGGAGCCAATAAAATGGCAGGTATAGAAAGAGCTGCCACTGTGTGGACCGTCTGGTGAATCGAATATCAAATGTAGCACTGCAAGCAGAGGGGATTACCGGTACCTTAAGTGTGAATTAAGAGATCATTGCATTTGAAGACATTAACGTGGCTGTTAGGTTTTGAATGCTTTGTAGTGGAGCTAATCTGTGTAGAGCCTACTTCTGGGAAGATGAACAAAACGACCATTACAATAGTTCATATTAAAAACTAATGCAACTTCAGACAAGTTATACGGTCGAAATACTGACGACGCTTTTTTCATTTGTACACAGTTAACGCTGCGGCTATTGAATTAGCAGCAATGTGCTGTGTCAACTGAAGGTTTTGATCAAATAAAACTCCCAGGAGCTTCACAGTATAAAACACTAAGCAAATATTTCAAAAAATAAAAAGAAATGTAAGTAAATATGACATACTTATTTCACAATTGATTCCGCTAAATCCAGTTAAACAACTACAGACGTAAGCGTTAATGCCATCTGCGCATGCTCCACCATTCTGACAGGGCTGGCTTGCACATTCATCAATATCTGAAGTACAAATATTGCATACCAAGAATGTTAAAGGTCAAAAATATTATCCACTGAAATTGGAATAGTAAAAGTCAGGTAAGTCCACCAGAGATTTGGCTTTTTATACATAGTTAATCTACACATTTTAATAACCTGGGTAAGTCAACACAGAAACTGGTTGTGCTTCCGTGTTCAAGGTTAGTGGGCTTCCTGGGTTATATGGCCACATCACACACTAAAGCGGCTTTCACATGTGTTCAGGTTCCGGTTTTTGATTCAGAACCGGTTCCAGTTCTAGTTTTTATCGATTCTGTCCACCTCTGTGGTTACTGTTGACTGTTGTCACGACCCGATCGCGCTGTGACGACCGCGCGAATGATTTACTGATGGTGGTCAGAAGTCAGAAGTTTTTGATCCCGAGAAATGAAAATCGCTCCTCGATCGATTCAGGTTCCAGTTTCTGAAAACGGGATCATGAGACGTTTGAATAAAACAAGCTTGCAGCATTTAGAAAATAGAGATTCATTTTACCCCGAATCGGAACAGAAAACGCAACTGGAACCTAAACAGATGTGAAAGGGATAACACGATCAAGATAGTGGGAATAAAACAAGATCAGTACCATATATTAAACATTAGTTAATTGTAAAACAGGAAATAGAGTGCTTGCAAATTCATCAATATGTAAACGTGCAAATATTATTATGGTAAAAGATCAAAGACCCAGCAAAATTTAATCCTTATGTCAGATATTACAGAGGTTAAAGGTCGAATATCTATTGAAATGTAATTTGTAAAAACTTGTTGATTAGTAAACAGGATAAAGATTGATATGATTTGTACAACTTATCAATACCTGATGTCAAAGAAGGTCAGAGGTAAAACGTCAACAATTAAATGAATTGTAATCCAGAAAAACAGAAATTAAAAAGGAACTGGCAAACAGGAAATGGATTTCCATGATTGCTATACCCTGCCAATACCTGATGTTAAGGAATAAAGTTTAAAGGTAAATGTCAAAGATCTAATGGAGTTTAAACCACATTCGTGTTACGGAATTAGACTGGAATGTTTGCTGGACCTTGTTAATACCTGACGTTTAAAGAATAAACATCAGGAGTTAAAGAGAAAACACCAATGAAATTTAATCAATAACAACCTGTAAATGAATTAACAATCATGATATAGATTGACAATGCCTTATGAATAAGAAAGAATAATTGTTAGAAGTTCAAAGGTAGAGGTCAAAGGCCCAATAAAATTTTATCCATACAAATTTATGGAATTAGCAAACAAGAAATCAATTGACATATATAAATCTGTTTGCTCTTTACTATTTTCTAAAAAAGTTTTGATTGCCTTGCCTCGCCTTGTCAATACATGGTATCAAAAACAATTTTTAGAGGTTCAGGTCAAAGATCCAATGAAATTGGTTAAATGTATTTAGAATTAACTTAAAGGGAAATTTGAAGAATTCATTAAAAAGAAAAGAAATTTAATAGATTTACAGAAAGGTTAAGTGAAGAGAGATGCGACCACTGCAGCTCTTGTTACACCTTCACCAGTCTACACCTCTGTTTATGTACTTACTATTTTCACAGTTAACACCGTTGAATCCAAGAATACATGTACAAATGTAAAAATTGACAAAGTCAGTACATTGACCTCCATTTTGACACGGGCTGCTAGCACATTCATCAATATCTAGAAAAATATAGATAATATTTCTTGTAAAAAATTTTACGGATTATTACCTTAGAATTAGAAACACTCATTTTACACTGTAAAATCCTAGCCTCCTCACTATGTAAATTACATAGATGTATTATTTTAACGGCTAGATAGTGAACTTCCATAGAATACAGCCCCAAAGTGCAATTCCATGAAAGCGCCTATACCTTACGGACATACACTCATATCGCGTTAAGTTTTATCGCTGTTGCTATGGCGAAATTGCGCCCCAAATATTTAATAAAGTTTCTGATTTATCAATAAATGGAAGTAAATTTAATCCAAGTATAAAGACAATTAGCAACGTTAAATATATATAACACCAATAATTAATAATTTTTATGGCAAAAGAATGTCAAAAGTACAATAATTTGAAAACAAATATTATTTAACTCAAATGCTTGTGACGAAGGCTGGTGACCATCAATAGCAGGCGTCTACGTGGGATTGTAATTTTACATTGTTAAGTATAATAATCTAGCCGTAAATAATATGGTATACCATTATCATTCAAACATTGTGTATAAAAAGGTACTAAGTAGAATTCATCATCCGGCACATGTAAGCTGTATTTTGTAATTGTGTCCAAGCTATAGATAAACAATAAGTACACGTTTTCTAGTTTTGATTAACTTTAATAACATTAAGTAAGAAAGCCTATTACATACCCAACACAATGAGATACATATCATCCTGACAGGATTCAATATTGCGACATATTATGTCATCATCAGAAATGGATTATGGTTTGTGGTGTGTGTGTGTGTGTGTTTTTTCGTCATTATTTGAGACAAGGCATGGCAAAACCACCAAGTTGTCGCACAGGAAGTTATTGAGAAATAAGGCAATAAACAACAGGAAATATAAGCAAATACAAAGGAAATTTGTGTATAGTTTGTCTAATAACTTCAGTTATAGATATCCGATTTTGATAATTGACCCCTCATTTTAAAGCTTATGAAAAGTTTAACATGGCTATAACAAAAACTCAATTTTTCAATTTTCCTACAACTTAATGGTTTTTTCATGACCTGCCTCATTTATTGTTTGGTGAATAGCGCTATCTTTTGTATTAATGCTATTATTTTGATGAAATCTCTCTGAGTGATCTAGCCAATTGCATCATGATTTTCTTTTATTTAAATTAAATAAAATAGGTGTCAATGGTAAAATGTATGACATAATTCATTCCATGTACAAACAATTGACCGGGCATGTGAAAATAAATAATGTTATCCTTTCCATTTAAATGTTTGACTGGTATTCAACAGGGATCACCTTTATCTTCGTTACTTTTCAACATATTTATGAATGATTTTAGTTATGTTTCTAGTAAAAATAGCATTGTAATTGGAATACCTCAAGGTAGTGATTTTCTCTTTCTGATTTTCATCAACGACCTATCACAGTTCATTAGTATATATGCGGACGATGTTGTTTACGTTACATGAAAAACTATTCATGAAATAAATGACAACCTCTAAATGAATATAGCAGGATGGTATGCCCAGAATAAGTTGAAGATTAATTCAGACAAAACTAAATGTATGTTAATAAAAAAAATAAACAAGCTATAGTACCTCACAAACTTAAAATTCGCCTAGGAAAGGATGAAATTGAAAATGTCAAAAGCATATAATATCTTGGACTTGATTAGATGAAAATCTTGCATGGGATACGATTTGATAATTGATAATTACAAATATACTGTGTATGTCTATTTTCAATAACATGCTCTCATGACATTTTTTAAGGTTGTTTTTTAAAGATCAATTGAAATATACAAAATCAACAGTTGTTTATCTTTTAAAGTAGGTTTTCTCCAAAGCATGTTTTATGTATTTAAATGAACCTATTCAAAAACCACTTTAAAGCGTAAAATATCTTCTATCCCATTATTACAATAACTCAATTTTGCTTTTTTTGTGACAATATTCATCACATTTATTTCACAACATTGTTCATTTTCATGATTATATACCTAGTTCTCATTGTAAATTTCACTTAACAAATCATTTGAAAGATTTTAATATCTTAAAAGATCTTTTAGTGTTTTCATTTGTTTTCCGAAGACGTGGAAAGCAATGACGTCATGTCAACCTTACTGCGCATGACAGAACTATGTGTGCTGCGTTGTCACCCTTTACATAGGGCATTCATCGGGCTATTTTGCGTCCAGGCCACAACGAAAAAAAAAAACAATAATGATGAATATATCATTTAACGTCATAAACACCCTATATTAATTGTAGAAAACAATTTAAAATAGAGAGTTTTTATTTTGATTTATAAAAATTTTGCATTTGTTTTTGTGTAATCTGATTTGCATGTAATGTGTCCAATGTCAAGTTGAAAACTTTTTTTTACAAAATATACACGATATATTCACAATTTGCGCTTCGACATGATTTTAGAGATTGTCGGCACTTTTCTACTGTTTCTATGCCTGAACGAACTGATGAAACCTACGGTTTATTATGGACTTAATAAACATTTTCAGGGTGTTTTCTTCATGAAATCAATTAAACAGATTCGAAATTCCATATTCACCAATTTTTAATTTTGTCACACTTTGAATCAGCCCTGGCCCATTGTGCACCGGCCACGGCTGAGTTCATATATTTTCTATGCGCGTTTCACGTTCTACGTTAATATTGAAATCTCATTATTGATATAAATAAATGTTCAAAATTGAGATTATTAGGGAGATTTCGAAAATTCACGAAATACGAAAACTAAAACGGAACGTCACACTTGCATTCTTATTTTGCTAAATGTGTTAATATAAAAATATTATAAAATTTTCTACCTACGAGTCGCTGATTATCGTCCTAAATTACTCACCAAAAGAGGTATTCAATGTGTTCTATTGAAACCTTACAAGAATTTATGACGTATACGTTTTCGTATTTCGTAAAGTTGTAAAATCTCACTAATAATAATAATCTACTTACTATCAGCACAGTCTGGTCCTGTCCAACCTAGTAGACACTGACACGTATAACCGTTCACCCCATCGGTACAGGTTCCTCCATTTTGACAAGGGTCGCTCAAACATTCATTTGTATCTGTAATCGAACAGACGATTTACTATTTTAGAAATAATAAAAACAGGCAAATTTTGCAAACAAATTTAATTTTGGTGGATTTTTAGAAGGAATGCCTCTTTAAATCAATTAGAACAAAAAAAGTTAAGTGTTTCACTGGTTGCATAGCTCTAATTTGGTATAGTAAGCTTTACTATTGAAGATTGGATGACGGGTTTTAATTAATTTTTTAATTCCTGCCAATATTTTTCAAATTCTGTCAAAACTTACATTGATCTGTAAATTACCTTTTAATATATCTAAAATACCAAACATGTATACTGTATAGTTTTATTACCGAGCATAAAAAACAGAAACATCAAAAAAATAAAATCTTTCTTTTTAGGGCATAAATATTACATCAGTATTATAATTATATTTATAAATTTTAAGACAATACAATCAATTCAATTAATTAATTCAATTCAATTAAACATTTATTTCGCTTATATATTATATACAATATATTGTGAAAAAAAATGCATTATAATAAGAGGGGCGATACCCAGAAAGCAGAGCTTGTGGAGGGGTGCCCAAAATAAACAAAAAAAAGACAGACTTGGCTACTAGACAATCGAGACAAGAAAATAATGAACAAAATTTAAAGAGCTATTTTTTATGTGACAAAATAAGAGTTTTTTGAATGGAGTGCCCCTCTAATTGAAGAGATACAGATGGGATGGCATAACCTCGTGCACTGTACACCATCACTATTATTTAGCCAACAAGACCGGGATTTACTAAATTAATATGTTTCATCCCCAACTCTCTCCCTTGTAAATTAGATCCTACATATGCTCCCTCTAAAATTTCTCACAAAATTAAATACGGTCATTAAACGGATACAGTAAATATTATTGAAGATTTGTGAAAAATGCATATTAAGGCAATTCATCTTATTTTTCTTTTTGCTTGTAAAATTTTAAACCAAGAGGACGCACACACCGCCTTAAGCCTGTTTTCTTGTCGATCGTTGAGTTGCGGCGAGTTACGTTGAGTTGAAAATCGTTGAAGTTGAGATAGGTTCAACTTTAACGATTTTTAACTCAACCCAACTCACCGCAGCAACTCAACGATCGACAGGAAAACAGGCTTTATGTAGTGTCCACCACATATCATTGATGTGTCCCTGATACTTACTGGTTTGGCAGATAACGCCTTCATACCCAGGCTGACACACACAGGTGAAAGTGTTAACACCATCTAAGCAAGCCCCACCGTTGAGGCAGGGATTCGGGTCGCAATTGTTTTCATCTGAAAAAAATAAAATTTTAAATGGTTGTCTCCGTACAGCAAATATGTGGCAGGGCCAAACCAATGAGGCATAAGTCGAACAATTGAAAATTGAGTTATTTATAAACAAAATCGGCTTTATACGATGTTTCCTTGCGAAGTTATGAACAAAGTTCAAACATTTAAAATTTAACTTTGTACAAAAATGCATTAAAATTACTTATCAGTATACATTTACTAGGTTCGTTCATTTTAAACTGCATTTAAGAACATGTTTGATCATAATCTGGAAATTGTTAATGTAGTATATAAGTGGACTTTTTTTAAACTGATGTTCTTGAAATAAAACAAAATTTGAACAAAATGACCATTTTCTGCCTATTGGAAAAACTGGCTTTGTGACTTATGGCGCATTTGACATGGCTCTGTCACACTCATATAAAATATGTGACGTTTACACTTGTCTCAAAAACACCTTCGGAAATGCATTTATAACCAGACATGTTTTACCTCCTCGATGATTTTTACTGTTAAAATAAAGAATTTTCTTGATATTCTATGAACACATACAGTTGAAATGTGCATACATAATTTGTTTTCTCCATCTGCTCCAGTAGCGGCGCCCGGTATTCCCCGACGGCAGGGCAACGCCCCGACAAGGAGGGCAATACCCCAGACGGCCCCGACGAGAAGCGTGAGGTAGGCGTGTTCCCGGTTTTCAGCTTGACAAGCAAAAAACGTTATTTGCCTATTTAACGTAGGCCTACCGGTACCTTTTCGGCCGTTTGGTACATTTGGGGACTTCTCTTGTCCCACTAGGCTTCCAAAGAAATAGTAAATTTATCCCCGACGGAAGGGGCAAAGGTCCCACGACGGGGTGGGTCCCGTAGCGCCGCCACTGATCAACTCATTCGTTTCTTCCATACTTCCCATGCCCCATTTGTATAGTTACTCATTAGTATGTTGACTCCATCATGATTCTGAAAAAGTCCCATTAACAATAGGATTAAAACTTACTGATACTGCAGAATTCACCAACAAATCCTGCGGCACATATACACCGGAACGAATGGAGACCATCTATGCAAGTTGCCCCATTCTGGCACTGGTTCGGATCGCAATCGTCCATATCTGTCGGAATGGTTAAACAATAGTTTATATTTAGATCATAGTTTTAGAAATTTCTAAAATGAATTCTTTGAAAATTGTATACACGATCATGAAATATGATTGCCGCGCGTCGTTTTATCACTTGGCCTTAATCTGCACATGCGCAGTTAAAACCGTGAAATGGCTTATTATGAGAAAGTAGGATGACATTTCATTGGAATTATTTTTGATTACTTTGCATATAGAAAAGTGTGCTTTATGCAGAGATTCTGAGATAGACAGTTTATAATAGTTTACTTTTCAATGAAACCTAATATATGGACGATTCTCTCAAAAACGTTTCCACACAATAAACCTTCAAATTTTATATATTTGGATTAATTGTTTCTATGATTAAACTTTGGATTATAACTTGCATCCTTCTCTACGGGAATGCATTATAATAGATTCACTTTTTTATTTTCCAACCGAGAGATTGATATTTTGTGAGGTCTCACAAATTTCACATACCTGCAGAGATTGAGATATTGAAGCCAGTTCGTAATATGGTCCTGTCACTTTCAAGTGTGAGCCAAGCTGCACTTCCCGGAATTGTGAAGTTGAATGGAACTTGATCATTCAAGTCACCCATTAATTCCGTGAAGGTACCAGCATCATAGGTAGCAAGATACCCGTCACTATACATAACAATATCTTTCTGATCCTGAATTTACCAAAAAAAAAAGGGATGCTTGTTAAGTATGGCTCATTTCAGACTCATTTTATTTCAACCTTTTAAGAAATATTTTGCCTGTTTCAACGTACTAATAAAACTATAATAAATGCGGCCAAATTCAAGATACATCAAAGTCACAACCTAAAACTCATACACGTTACGACCATTTATAAATACTCCTGATTGCTTGCTTGTGTTGCTTGGTAATTACTCAGGGTAAACCTCGGGAAAAAAACTAAAAACTCAGAGATAAACTCATTAAACTCATGTTGAACTCTTAATCAGCTCCCGATGTGCTTGTAAAAATACTAAAAAAAAGCTGAATATTCGTATTAAACACGGGACAACCCAATTTATGACGAAAATCGTATACTTTGTACTTTTTTACCTATTTTCACTCGGGAGGTAGTCCGGGCCTTCTCCCACCAATAAGTTCCAAAGAACTATTTAGATGGAAATAAGGGTTAATCTATGATTCAATGAAACGTAAATAATCTTGGTTTCAATACGGATATGACAATGGACGTCAAACCACCAATTTTAAATCATGTTAAAACCCTTTGTTTATTGTATTCACAGAGTTATTAGATAATTATAAGTTATGTTTCAGCTCTTCTTTTCTTTGAAATTTTTTGGAGCAAGACATTTGCAATTGAAGTGAATTACAGATAAAATCATCAAATGAAAGAAATTACAGTGTTCAAAGAAGAACATGGATGTCAACAGATATAGTCCATATAATTATTGTGTTAACAAATCTTGAATTTGAACCTGTTACCTTCCCTGTTACTCTCTTAAGAGTAAGAGAGTAAAAATCCACTCTTTCAAGAGTGACCTTAGGCACCATTCCAAAAAAGAGTGAAATTCACTCCAATCGATTGAAAATTCAATCCTTAGGAGTGAAATGACTCACTCTTTTCCAGAAAATTCAATATGCAAGAGTGGATTTGGAGTGCTCATGATTCACTCTTTTGAGAGTGGTCCATGTGGTCACTCTTACTCATTTTAATTCACTCCAAAAGAGTGAAGTGTCACCCTTTTACATTACAAAAGTAATACAAATTCATCAATGGAAAGTAAAGGACAATCTTGCCAAGAAATCGATAGGTCTCAGGTTTGAATTCATTCGAAAGAATTTATCACACAATTTATGGGACTATATCATGACGGGTTTTCAAGATGTAGTCCAATTACAAATGTCAGAAAACATATTTCTACTGAGGATTTTTTGAAGGAAACTGTAAACTTCACATTTTTACATATATTTTAAATACACTGATTTCAAAATTAAACATTGCCAATTGTGTATATTCCATTTTTACGGCTTTTTTGGATTTCAAAATGGTTGCCATTTAAAACTAAAGAATATTATAACTTTTTATTATGGTTTTAGTGTCAAATTGTATAGCCTACGTTAAATAACTCTCCATCTGAATTTGACATTTTGAAAATAGTCGGATGGTGGCAATATTGGATTTCAAAATGGCTGCCGTTTTACATAACATTAGATATAACAGAAAATGGATTATACATACTACAAATAAAAATCCGATCAAGTATGTTTTGAATGATAATAATGAGAGGATTCAATTCTTGTAATCATATAGGTGGCTAACACCATATTAATTTTAAATACAATATACAAATTAGCAGTATGAAATTGTAGGACATTCATACAACAAAGTGGTCATAGTAAGAAACTATGTTACATACTTCAAGCAATGAGATACACCTCATCGTGACAGGATTCAATATTTCGACATAAATTATGTCATCATCAGAATTGAAGTTTGTCAGTTATATTCCAGCTTATAAGCAGCAATGCCAAAAGTATTAACCAATTAGAGTTGTTATAAAACCAAAATTAGAATTCTTAGTTATTAACCAATCATAACTAACCTAAAATGTGTGAAATCAGAATTATTATTACGTATTAACCAATCATAACTAACCTAAATGGTGTTAAAACAGTGACATGACTAGGCTCATATCTATAAGATTAAATGCTACATAAAGACAGAGGTACTTTGCAATCCAGTCAAATAATGAAATGATCCAACAAAAATTGCAACATAAAATCATTTAAATTTTTATTAAGCTTGGAATTGCTAATGAAACAACATATTAAAGTTTACCAAAATTGGAGTAATGGAGCAGTGCCTAATTAGCATAAATTCAAAATGGCCACCATTAATATACTTTTTCATATATCTTGAGATAGAAATCTCGTAGAGACTTTATTTTGGTTTCTGTACCCATATTTATAGATAGGTTCAAGAAACATGTTGGTAAAGGTTTTAATAATAATACGTTACATTGTCATCTTAAAAACAAATTAAGCTTTTATGACAAAATGATTTAATTGTCATGTACTTTGTATTACAAAATAGACAACAACTCTTTGGAATAAAAAAAATGCAATTATATATATTGCCCTACCCCAAAAACTAAAATTGCCATCTCTCCTTGGAAATTTGGCCTTTTGACCTTTTATGACAGAATTAATTAATCCATTGTTATGAACTTCACGTCAAATTGTAGGAAATCGAAATGTCATTGGAATGGTACCAAACTAACTGATAGAAAACAGCAATTGTAGCTTTAAAATTTATAATTGTTGTGGTTGTTGTTTTCTGGGCATGTGAACTTTTTACCTTTCATGAAGTAATTAATGATTCGACTGTTATGAGCTTGTATAAAAAAAATAGATAATGAAATTATACTGGGAATGATAAAACAAAAAGGAAATTTATCACTTAAACATGCTTTTATGGCTAATTGTATTACCCCCTACCCACGAAACTCAAAATTTCTATTTTTATAGGTAAACTTTATTTTTGACATTTTAATGACATAATTAATGATCCGATTGTTATTAACTTTATAGCAAAATATAGGCAATCAAAAACTCTCTGATATCATACTAACATAAAAAATTACATAACATATAAAACTGCAAATATGTCTATTTATATTTCACCATCCCAAAAACTTAAATTTTTCCGAGTTTTTTGGCAATGTGAACTGTTGACCCTTTATGATAATCCAAGTTTTATTTCATAACATAGAAAATCAAACTTTTTAAAATGACACCAATATAAAATAAGTTTATCACTTAGAACTGTAATTATGGCTATTTATGCCTAACCCTACCCCAACTTGACTAAAAATTGTAATCTTCTCTTAGAATTGTAAACTTTGACCTTTTAATGAGATAATGATTAGATTGTTAAAAACTTATGATACTAAAATAAATTGGTCCCAAAATTCAAGGCTATTATAATTCCTCTCTACCAAAATTTTACATTTTTAGGTTTTCTTGGCAATGTGACCTTTGACCTTTTACGACGTAATTAATGATCTGATAGTTATGAGCTTCATATCAAGATATATTTATTTATTTATTTATTTAGTTATTCAAACATATTTATACAGGATAAAAACATAATCAGGTGTGGATCTTAAACCTGTTTTGCATATGGTCCTGTTG
>JAOTQE010068924.1:0-10000 GCA_025631205.1 Nesometra sesokonis
CTTCTTCAACTTAACTGGAATAACTCTGGGGGTGGGGGATAGGGTGGTGGGTTCTGTGGGTTGGGGAGGGGGGTTAGAGTTGTGGGTTCTGTGATGGGTGGGTGGAGAAGTATTTTAGATCACCTCAATGAAAAACTTTAAAAATGTAAGTGTTGATAAATTTTAAGCACTGCATTGTTATCGGTTTATTGTAACTCGGCTGGAATATAAGGACGGGGTCGGGAGGATACTGGAGTGAGATGGATGAGTTTGGAGGAATAGGAAGTTTGTGAAGTAATGTTTAGTGCCTAGGCTTTGGGAAAAAGACAGTAGTTCTAGTGAGAGAGTAAGTAATGGATAAATATTTTTTTATGTTAACCATACACTTCAGTTCCACACTTTATTTTTTTTTATACATTGAAATGTTTAATTAAATATTTAAAAAATCATAAGTAACAAACAAACTGGCGGATTTTAATAATTTTTGTGTTAATAAATTTCTCTTTTTTTCTTCATTTTTTAAATGTATGACTCGATCTGTTGTGATAAATTTGAATTTTCTTGGTACCTACTGGATACAGGACAACTCGTACCCAAGCCAACTCGTACCCACCAACTCGTACCCGCGACAAAATCACTAAGCGTAGTAGTATGTCTCCCAAGAGTTCGATTTTTAACTTAACAAAACAATATGTATTTTAATATTAGACTATAAATTTCATATAAAATAGCAATAAATAAGTTATAGTTAAAATTAGGAGCAGCAATGCAGCTATCTACCGTGTGGGTACGAGTTGTCCATTTGGGTACGAGTTGGCATGGGTACGAGTTTGTTTGGGTACGAGTTGACCTGCACCGCCTCTCTAGGCCTAGTTAGTGGGCCTAGGCCTAGTAGTAGTAGGCTAGGTAACCTAGGCCTAGGCCTAGGTCCTAGTATAGCAAAGCAATCGATTAACAACATTCAACAATTTCATTCATTCTTCTATTTCAGTCTACTGACCCTAAACTGCTATTAATATTTATTTGGTCTATATATAAACAAAACTTACGAAGATATAAAAGGACATTTACTACAGTTTCTAGGCCTGCTTCGCAAAGAAGCGTCTCGTTGCTTGGCCACCGCCGCGTCGTCGTCGCAGCGGCGAAAAGTGTGGAACAAAACAAAAAGTGCGGCGGCCGCAAGTGATACACAGTTGGACTAACACGATTATTTTACGGTCCGAAACGACACAAATACAGCGTTTCGCCCAAAAAACGTGTTTGCAGCCCTCTATAGTTTGTCTACAAACAGAAATAACAGAGTAATTTATAGATTTTAGTTGTCGATGTTTTGGTTGGTAATAATTGCATTAAATATGTGTCAGTTATCGTAAATTCCAGCACACCTAATTTATAAGAAAAAAAACCTTTTGCCATCATACGCTAGTCATCTTACAAAATTGCAATTGACCTACTTGTAGAATAATTTAAAAAAGCTCGATGTACGAAGACGCTCTTACGTAAGGTTCCCAATGAAATGTATTCACGTAGACTCAGATCTGTGCAGCTACATGTTTTAAAACATGCATCGAATTCAAATTTTCGTTATTATTATTGTTTTAAATGACGTATTTTGTTCTGTTCTAAATGTTAGCAAAATAATCTCTAGGCCCAGTACGCATACATTGTCATAAAATTATTATAATATTGCTTAAAATTTTGCCTGGACGGTCAGGATTTATCGAAGGTATATTTTAAACAATGATCAAAAGAACCTGTGGGTAGCCTAAGTAGAGCTATCAAATACAGTATTCTAAGCTAATGACGATAAAGGAATGCATAAATATAGACCTATTCGATTTACTATTGACTTCAACGAACATTATTTTCATAATAAATATAGCAAAGAGACACAAGTGAACAAGTGGTACAATCAACGAAAAAAATGAAAAGGCTCTCTCTACCTTATAAACATTCTAAATTATAATCCAGACTCGTTTTTAAAAGGTAAATAAATGACGGTCGATCAAAGAGAAACAAGTTTTCAATGCAAATATTATAAAAAAAAAATTAAAGGGAATAATTAAGGCCTGGTCTATGACGATTGGTCAACGATAAATTGAAAAAAAAAAACAAGTCTCTGTTTATTATGGAGTCAAAACCACTTCACCGTCAGCTAGGGAAGCGATGATGTGTAGATAATTTAGAAAATAGCATGGCACCTCTAGATTCTCGGAAATGGTAGGCCTACTCAACATTTCAAGATTACTTCTGTAATGAAACGCAACTGGTGCAAGACTTGTTAATATTAAAAGCTAAAAATGTAGTCTGAATCAACCTCCATCAACCAGGTTGAGGCTCGGGAGCGGAAATTCTAGTACAGTTTATACGGAACCCCTAGATGCTTGAAAATGCATTGTTTTATACATTTACTTTTCGAGCGTTACAATTTACTGCAATTAAGGTATGACCGTTATTCACCATTTGAAAAAAAATCACAAAAAACCAACAAGAAAACCAAAACAAAACACGCCTACTCCAGGCTCAACCAAACTCAGCCTACAGTTAGGGTTGAGGTACGAACATTTTAAATTCTGAGCTTCCAGCATGCTCGGAATGTAACCCTTACACGAAATTGTTTTCAGGTCTCAATTTGTCGTAACTGAAGCATGGCTGTGTCACTGTCTTAAAAAGAAAATCTGCAATCTTGAGGTTTCAACTATAAAACCGATACGGTATGCCTCCTCATCATACGTCGGTGCCGTCACTTTTAGGCAACTAAAATGTTTTTTTCTGGATACATGTAGTGTTGGTATTCTAGTTGTGTCCTACTGTAGCTAAAAAAATAGGCCTACATTATAAACGCCACCATGTTACTTTTCAGTCACGTGACAAATTCCTCCCCTGTGGTAAAAATGTGGACTGTGTGACAACTAACAGAGGGTTCTGTTTTGCATGGTAACGACATCCTGTTCTGTTTTTCATCAGTTAAATTGACAGGTTTTGTAATGTAATAGAACCTAAATGCACATTTCCAACACCACAAAAATAAATCTTACAAAGGGAGTTCCCAAACTCAATTAAATTACCTTTTCGTAAAACACTGGTCCGAAGTTAAGCAGGAACCCCATCCCTACATAGTCTGGTTCCAAAGGCTATGTTCTGCTTTACTCATAATCTTTACATAAAATCATAAACTTCTTTCTTCAATCGGAACGACCGTCCGTTATCTGAACTTTCACTCAAACAAGGTTGTTGGTGAACACAAAGCTACTCTCATGGTATCAAAATGCCCAGTCGATACACCTCTCTCGAGAATTCACAAATCTTTCTCGTTCATTTTCTTGATCACTTTTTGAATCATGTTCCTTAGCCAGAATGAAATCACTTATTCCCTTTTCAGTTGTGAACCCAAACTGTCCAGCTTATCTGTGGCTCTCTAATAGGCCTACTACGGTGTTCAAGAGATTTTAGATGTAAAGCTAAGATGCTGATGGAATTTAAACTTGTAATCTTTGGTTTTGAACTTTTGACAGAAAAATTAGCCCTGGAAACAACAATTCCTTTGTCTTTACAGCACTCCATGCCGTATCAATTATATTTTTAATTTCTTCTCATTTACAACCCAAATTAGGCCTATACTAAAAATTTGACAACACCGAAATTGATCCAGTTGTTAGGGATGTATGAGTAGGCCTATGCTAAGAAGGGTGGTTGTAACAAATGAAAGAACAGGTCCACTTCTGTACAGTAGATTGGAAAAGGACACGCCTAAAACATTCAACCAATGATGCCATAAAAATAATGACCTAACCACTCGATAATTTTAATAAGAAGATTGATTATTATTAGACAAGCGCTAGGATTTGATCAGTGCCTATTTTTTAGCTCCATGATCAGTGGTAGGGGCAACTCCTGCTACATTCTGGGGCGAAACACTTCAACTGGACTCAATCCAGTCAGGAATATGAGTGAGAACCTTGGAGGTGTAATATCAATGCACTGCAACATTAGAAATTTAACATTATATTAACGTTTTATGCAGTAAGATACAGCATGATTTAACAATCCGTGTTGTGTTGCGTGAAATACACTTTAGTACTTTAATGTTTATAAAAGTATTCGTAGTGTTGACGGTTATGATGGGACAATATTGTTTATCAGTTTCAACTGAAAAAAAATGTTGTTGAAATGTATATTTTGTATGCATTAATACTGGTTTTTATGTTATTAATGCGCTTTGTTGCGTGTTATATGAGGCTACCGAAATTTTTGTTTGTTGCATTGTAAGACCAACTCTGGAGCGTTTTAGCAGTGTAATCGACTGTGGTGACTGTAGCATTCTCTTGCCTCTACCTTATTCGTACTGTTGGCAGTTGTTGATTATAGAAGAACTGAAAAACATCATTGTATTTGAAAGGTATTTTTTGTTTCCATTAATAGTTATTGCTAGGCTCCATAAAATAGTTTATCACTCCTAAGCGGTCACTTTTGGGGAAATCCCAATTTTGTTTTACTCATTTGCAAACGATCGTTCTGTCATATTAACTTGAACTGTTTTGGATTATCTTAACATAAATTATTATGAAGATTTCGAAATCACAACGATGTAGGCCCTACACAAAAACTACAATGATCAATACTCGCTGTTGGCTGGTGCGCTGATATGCGTGAATCTATTGATGGATGATCTGGCCAACGCGAGATCGCTACAAAATGGGAGGGTCGGTTAAAAAGCCCCTCCTCTTCAGTTTTTATGATTTAATAAATTTCAGGGGCGGCCGCAGGATTAAAGGGTGTTGCCCAAGAGTCAAAATCCAAGGCCAGGGACGAAGCTCCGGTGTGGGTCATGAGGGTTGGGGGCGAAGCTCAGACATTCTGCAATTTTTGCACCAGTTTTTTTTTTCACAATTTTAAGCTGTGTGAAACCTATAATTAATTAAAGACAAAAATATAAGATGAAACTAGTGGCGGATTTTTTTTAATAGGTTTACTAGAAATTTTAAATTGAAGGGGGTCCCAGGACCCGTCCCCGACCCCAGCTGCACCCAGCGCTAAGAGTTTGTGTTAACCTCTGAGTGGTAAGGTTTAGAAGTTGTGATAATTTTGAACATCCAGATGGTCAGAAATCAGAATTATGAAATAAAGGGTGTTGCCCGGGTAACTAGGGCAACACCCCTGTGTCCGCCACTGATTTTTTTTATGGGGATTTATGTTCCTTTGATGCGCTTTTTACCATGTTACATTATGCTACATTATTTGAGATTGTAAGCTATGTCGTCTTTCGTGAAATCGATTCCGTAGCATTAATCTACTGTAGCATTCTATAACATTATTCGCTTGTTGACGGTTGCGATGTGACAGCATTTTTTTAATCAGTTTATAACTGAAAAAAAAAAACATCGCTATTGAGGGTATTTTTGTTTGCCTTAATGTGTGTGTTATTGATGGGCTTTGTAACATACATGATTTGAGTTTGTAAACAATTGCGTTGTGTTGTATGAGATCGACGCAATGAAGTATGTAGTAATCGACTATAGCATTTTTTGCCTATAACATTATTCGTATCGTTGACGTACGTTTGTTATGTGACAATATTGTTTATGGAAGTTTTTAAATGAACAAAATGGTATTGTTTTGTTTGTAGTTATACTTGTTATTTTGTTATTGATAACAGAACGTTAATTTTATTTTTGTGCATTGTTGGATTTGTGGCTTGGGTTTCCTTACACTTTCTTTTATAAGAACCAGTTAGTTTTACAGTCGACCTTCTCATTTACACACCCCTTGGGCTGGAAGGTGTTTTTAATTGAGAAAGTTCGTAAGAGAAGGTTCATGAAAACTGGCCAAGTACGTGAGGCCTCCAAAACACTTGAGTTTATTTTGTGCTCTTGGTTGTTAAACAAAGTTGTTTAATTGAACTAGGAGGAAAAAATATGAAAAACAAAAAAATATCAAAGATAAATTATCAAATAATACACATCAGTAGCCATTATTTTACTGACGTCATTGACACAACAGTGTTTGTAAAATAGAAGGTTTCGAACACTTACTCTCCGGTGTCCTTCTTCAGAGTGACGGTTCTGGTGTTAAGCAATCCGGTCACCGGCAGGTGGCAGTCGTCAACAAAAGGGTCGTATATGTGACTCAGTAAGTGGGCCCCTTCATCTCTGTTCATGGTCTTGTCTCCTCTACGTCTGATTCATATCGCATCCTTGATGTGTCTGATGGTTTCATCATCTGTTCTGCCTATGGTTTTGTGGTGGTTCCAATCAATGATATGATTTTCTTTTACTGAGTCACGTATACGACCAGTCACGATTGATTGATTGACCCGATTTTTATGTGGTCTAATGACAAGACTAGTAAAAATAGATGCATAACGGCCCTATAAAGGTAGGTCGGGCCCGTTACCATTGGCAAGCCCCCCCACCCAAATCACAACCCTGGATCTTGGATTTCTGTTTTTCAAATTGCTCCCACCCAAAATCCCTTGGAGTTGATTTTAACATCGAGCTCTCTCCTTAATTTTTGTTTTTCATTGAAAAGAATCTTTGAAAAATAAATAATTTTGTAAATAATACTTTTCCGTGCATTATCTACTTGTTTGATTGCAATTTTTTTAAATAAATTTTTATGGACTAGGTTGGAGAGTACATAATTTTATCAGAGACAATGTAACCGAATTGTCAATAAATACAATATTACCAAAACATATGTTATTTGTTTTCGACTAAATGCTCAGCTGTGAACTACCAGTATATTTGTTTAAGTTTTATAATATACCATAGAGCAAAAAATAATTTAAAACAATAATTATTTATTTGTGCTCCATGATTTATATACTAATTCTATTTCTTTATTAATTTCGTCGTCGTCGCTACCGCTGCCGTCTTCCTCATTATCATTAATCATGGCATCATCATCATCATCATCATCATCATCATCATCATCAACAACAACATCTATGATCATCAGCATCATTAACTGGTTATCGTAATCATCTTCTTCTTCTTTTTCTTTTTCTTCTTCTTCATCTTTATAATAATAATAAAACACTAATGCGCCAATTTTAAAATAAATGATCAAAGGCGCAGATTGTATAGCCAGAGCAACTACAATAGAAAAAGGATGATAGAAGAGAGTAGTTAGTATATGGATTGAAACAAATAAGTTTTCAGGTCTGTTTTGAAGGAATCAAGTGTGGGGGAGTTTCGAACGGATATAGGTATCTCATTCCACAAAGATGAAGCCGAAAAAATGAAAGTTCGCCGTCCATATGTTTTTTAATTTAAATTTTGGGATAATTAAAAGATTTCTGTCTACTTTATGTACGGAGGAGGATAATCCATTTAGGAGAAAACGGACTGGATCCTATGGACTACATCGTCCCTAGACTTGGTTCAGTATCCACCACTATCATCATTAAACCGAAGAAATGCATAGACCTAATGCTTTTACAGATGCTTCCATCCTTAGCATTGATATACTGAACTTATATAGGAAAAAAACATAAATACTTAATCAATGAAATTACATTTGTTTACATCTAGCAATATTAATTGCAAAGTTATGAGTGGATGCTTAAAATGATGACGTCATAAACTGACGTCATAACGCCCGGTATATAAATGAAGTCCTCTTTAGTTCGTTCATCGCGTCTATTCACAACCATTGTCTTTTGTTCTCATCAAGTAATGTCATGTACCATTGTAAGAATTCATCTCATCGTCTTTGTCCGTCTTTTTGCTTCTTTATAGGCTTAATTATTAACATAGTTTAAGCATTTTGATTGTTATGTTTATAAGTATTCATCTAATACATATTTGTTTGTTATGCAACTGGTACACGCGTGCGCTTACATAAGCTAGGCCTATACGAAAAAATAATTACGTAAGTGGGTTGCTAAGCATGGATTGGATTCGTTTTCAAGGTCAAGCAATGCAATCTGTCCTGTATCGTTGTAATTAGCAATATTTCGTTTATTGCATTTATTCATAACGTCTGAGGTATATAGTTTCAATAATTAACGTTTGCTAAAGGAGTGGTCGTTAAAACAATTTATAATGTGTAAATTACCACTGGTGATGATAATAACGAATACATAATTGAGGTGAAGAGTGGTCGTTATGATGATGAAGATGATATAAACCCCACCCTCTTCCAATCCAATAAAACACCCAAGTTGTCAAAAACATATTTAGGTATACATTTATTGAAGATTTACCAATGACCAATGATGATGATGGTAATGATGACGATAATGATGGTTGACGATAATGATGATGATGATGATGATGATGATGATGATGAGGATGATGATGATAATGGCGACACGACGACGGCGATGACGACGACGACCTTGATGATAACGTTGTTGATGATGATGATGATGATGATGTTGATGATGTTGATGATAACGATGACGATGACGATGACGACGACGACGATGATGATGATGATGATGATGATGACGATGATGATGATGAGGAGGAGGATGATGATGATGAGGATGATGATGATAATGGCGACACGACGACGGCGATGACGACGACGACCTTGATGATAACGTTGATGATGATGATGATGATGATGACGACATGACAATGACGATGGTGATGATGACGGTGATGATGATGATGACTATGACGACACGACGACGAGATTGATGATGATTGCTGTACATACTAATAAATTCTGTTGTATTCAAATTAACTTAATTATTTTATATGCCTAGGCTTGTGTGCATTTAGAGTGGCGGTAGTGCTATTGTTCCGAAAGTGCAGATCACATAATTACAATTTAAATGGTTCTAATTTGGTAATTAAAGCAGACCAGAGACCAAAACAGAGTCCCAAAAGTATTTTATAATTGAAGAGACTGTTTAGTACAGTATGTGAAGTTATACCGTTGAACAAGTCAGTGGCAGATGTCGTATTCATGGATGACTTGATCATCGATTCAATATGTACTTTTGGATGGAATTGAATGAGAGAGATCCCTAACTCATCGAAGTATGGAGTTCAATGAGATACATAGGTCATTAAAGTATGGAGCTCAATGACAGAGGTCACTAGCGTCTCAAAAGTATGGAGCTGAATGCGAGAGATTCCTAGCTTATCAAAGTATATTGCAAAAAAGCAGAGATCCATAGCTCATCAAAGTATGTATCTCAATAAGAGAGGTCCCTAGTTTCTAAAAAGTATGGATCTGAATGCGAGAGATTCCTAGTTCATCAAAGTATGGAGCTCAATGAGAGAGATCACTGGCTCCGAAAAAGTATGGAGCTGAATGCGAGAGATTCCTAGCTCATCAAAGTATAGTGCTCAAAGACAGAGATCCGTAGCTCATCAAAGTATGGAGCTCAATGAGAGAGATTTAACTCCTCAAAAGTTATGGAGCTGAATGCCAGAGATTCCTGCTCACCAAAGTTTAGTGCTCAAAGACAGAGATCCATAGCTCATCAAATTATGGAGCTCAATGACAGAGGTCACTGGCTCCTCAAAAGTATGGAGCTGAATGCGAGAGATTACTAGCTCATCAAAGTATAGAGCTCAATGCGAGAGATCCCTAGCTCTTCAAAGGTATGGAGTTGAATGCGAGAGGTTCCTAGCTCATCAAAGTAGGTGCTATGACAGAGATACGTAGCTTATCAAAGTATGGCGCCCAATGAGAGAGATCCCTAGTTCCTCAAAAGTATGGAGCTGAATGATGCGAAAGTAGGTTACCATGACATTATGGAGCTCAGTACTAGTGATCCTTGTGTCATCAAAACATTAAGGTCAATGAGAAAAAATATATCTTCATAGTATGAAACTGAATGCAGGGATCCCTTGCACATAACAAATTATGGAGCTAAGAAATCCAAAGCTCATTAAAATATGAAGCTCAATGAGAGAGATCCCTAGCTCCTCAATATATGGAGCTCAACGAGAGAAATCCATACTCATCAAAATATGGAACTCAATGAGAGAGATCTCCAGCTCCTCAAAGTATGGAGCTCAACGGGAGAGTTCCATATTCATCAAAATATGGAGCTCAA
>JAOTQE010068924.1:17500-29821 GCA_025631205.1 Nesometra sesokonis
AATAAAATAAAGCAGAAATACCTTTACCCGTTAATGAACGAAATAAAGATTTGTTGTCATGTGGACCGATTACAATAATAATTAGGTGATAAAATGTCACTAAACATACTTATTTCTAATTATAGTGATTGTTCCATTGTGTTCAATTCCACAACAATTATTTAGCCATCTCTCACGACCTTTCATCCCATCACTTGTTTGTATTGTTTTGGTTCAGTGACTGGCATCGTGGTTATTGTTTTCTACTACCAATTATAATACTGTATCTGACACACGTTAATTACCTATTAGGTAATAAAACAAGGTCTATTCATTGTACTATTATCGCCAATAAGTCAGGCAAACATACAGTAGACCATCAAACAATGAATTGCCCTTTATCGAAATGAGGTCAGCTTTCGAGCACAGTAGTTTTCTAATTGTACTGTATGAGCAGGGTTAGGATCCGTGATTGAACCAATGTTATCGTTTGCTGATTATGATGATCGAACCATGGAGAAAAAGAATAAATGATAATCGTACCATTTCATTTATTAGGTCAAACGCATTGTCATGCCTGCTACCTTTTCAGAAGCCAATGCGTGAGTCAATCTCCAGCCGCCGTTGCTGGACTACATTTTCTTCGGTTTCGTTCTGACAAGCAAAAAAGAAAAAAAATACATATATCTCATCTGTCCATTTTTGGACCTATTTCGTCATAATTATCAGTGCTTTTGATGTTGTTTTTACCGTATTTGCTCCATAGTGTCTTATGAGTGACATAAACTATTTGCATGACTGGATGCGTAAGATTTCAACGTAACATTTCTATGCGCGATACGTCCAAAATAGGTCCTAATAGTGAGGTTTCGCAAACTTACGAAATACGAATACGAAAACTGATACGTCACACATTCTTGTAACATTTTAATAGAACACCTTAAATATCTGTCACAGTTGGTCAGTATTTTACGACGATCATCAACAATTCATAGGAAGAAAATTTGGTATATTTTTTAACACTTTTAGGAATTTTCAAAAATTGGAGTGTGACGTATCCGTTTTCGTTTTCGTATTTCGTAAGTTTGCGAAACCTCGCTACTGCGTGAGACTCACGCATTATGTGTGAGAGTTGGCAGGTATCGTACACTGTACATTGGTAAATATTGCTGAGCCGTTTGTGGCGCGAGTTTGCTCAGGATTGCTCTCATCAGTTGCAAAATATCGCGTATAACGCGTATCTTGCACGCTTTAAACGCATTTTTTCGTGATAACGATGCGAGTCAATGTCTTGAAAGCGAATATAATTTAAAATGATGATACATATTTATTATTACAATAAATTAAGATAGTCCCAAGGTTATCTCTGGCTACTTAATTATAATATTGTATTCGGATTTCCTTTGAATTATGGTCAAATAGATATCATTTAACGAGTTTATATTGTACACATTAATTAACGTAACAAATGTATAGGCTTATTCGGATTTCCGTTCTGGTATACATTGTTTCGCATTTCCTTTTTATTTCGTCAGAAGACGATGTGGTAGTTCCTAAGCAACACAAGCCTTCTTTACATTCTGCCCGACCTCGAAACAATAGTTGACTAGTCTATTACTCGTTTGATCATGGAGCTATGCTCCATGGTTTGATGAAGTGTACTTTAAAATTAAGTAACGTCGAGAACTGCAGTATGGTGGCGTGTTTGTAAATATTTGTGTTATGTAGTTTATTCGATGTTGTGATGAGATATCATGGAGAAATCTCCATGGAGATATCAAATAATGAATTACTTAGGGAGGTCTTGCAACTCTACGAAATACGATAACAAAAACGGATATGTCATACTTACATTTTGAAAAGTTGCTTAATGTGTTCAACACTATATTTTACGTACAAATATTTGATGATCGTCGTAAACTGAGAAACTGTGATAGAAATTCAATGTTATCAATTAAAAAAATACAAGAATTTATGACGTTTTCCTATTTTTTGAAACGTCACTAATAGTGAGGTTTCGCAACTTTACGAAATACAAAAACGAGAACGGATACGTCATAAATTCTTGTAACGTTTAAATAGAACACATTCAATCTGTCACAGTTGGTCAGTATTTTACGACAATCATCGACAATACTAAAGCGTTCTGCTCGTTTTAGACGCGGAAAGCGTCTCTATAAACAGCTTTTCAAAAATGTCTATCTGTGTGTCGGTCTTCACGCACGTTTGTAACTATTTGCGTTTTGTTCTTTCCATATATAATTTATAATAACAAGCATCGTATGGGTGTCACTTTAAATTTCTTCGCTGTTAACTGTGTATACAATATATTTTTTTTTAATTGTAGGCTTATACGCTACTACGCTCGGCGACTTTCGCCTTAGGCGTAGTCGCAGATGTGAAATTTGCATAGCAGGTGATGTTAATGCTATAAAAGCAAGCTCGATGCAGAATCGCTTCATATGGTCGCAGATCTTACTTGTATAGCTTTTGATCAGTAGATGCACTTCAATCGTCTTGTTAGGCGGTTGCAGGATTGGGTTACTAGCCCGGTTTGTTGGCTAGTGCAAGAACAGTTGGTTAGTGACACTGATCGACTACTGTTGCTAGCATAAGCCTAATCACTTCTAATAATATTAGTCGAATACTTATACAAATGTACTAATCTTTTATCTATACTTTGTGCAGCTTTCCGCGTCTTATTGTCGGATCGACTTGTTCAATTCAATATAGCTTTTTATTTGAAACTTTGATTCGTCAGTGTGTCTGCCTAATATCGTTTCAATAAACAATCATAGCTTATATTTCTATGAGATCTATGAGAAAAATTTCCATTCTATGCCAAGATTTGATATGTGTATAAACGTAAACTTTCATTTTCCTTTTATAGTCGAGTTTTCCCACGTACGCCATGGGGGTTAGATCTTGGCCCTAGCCCCGTTTGTTGAGTAACTTGAATTTAGCAGGAAATTCGTATATTTAGTGCAACTCCCATCTTTCCTCGATATATAAATTATTAACAGTCGATCGGAATAGTTTAATTTCCAGGTTAGTAGGCGCATCATCACTTTGTGATAAGGGTAATTTTTAGTGTGTTAAGATTTGGTGCTATTGATTAGTGATCCGTCGGCAGAGGGCGGTTAATTTGAGAGTTGTCAGTGCGACCAATCGCTTATGTTAGAAACGCATAAATGCGTGGGCGTTATACGTAAACGCGTTATCCGAATGGATTTTCATTTCTAAAATGACCAGTTTAAAACCTTGTTATGGTTATCTTATTTTGTAAATGTACCGAGGTGAGAATTCTCAGTAAATCTCTGTGGAATGTTGAGGCATGGTTTGGTTGAGGATATTCGAGATCGCTTACCTGTGCGTTTGCTGATAAAAGAAAGACCTTCAACGAAATAACTACAAAGAATAGAAAGTTAGGATGTAAGTTTTATTAAATAGTTTTCTTTATTGAAACTCGTTCGTTAAGTCATTGTTAAATTTATTCTCCTTTGATGAAACGAAACTAAATCAGGTTATTGTAATTAGTATCATTTTATGATTTGTTACTCGAAGTGTTTGCAGAGAGACAGAATTGGCATGATAAATACCTTATCGCATATTTCAGAGTATCCCAAAAAGACCTGGATGAGTTCCAGGGTCTTTGATAGCTTGGAGCGAAGGTCATAAGGTCAAAAGGCAACCAGCGAACGGGTGACGCCTATGGGCTACTATTGGTTGCCGAATACAGTAACCAAGTGTAACCAACTTTAAGTTGAATAACCTAAATAATACAGTAATCTAGAAATGCATTGTTAGCGGATGTCCCATTTGTACCATGCGTGTACTGTTGTGAAAACTGAATAAACATTGCAGGTCCCTGGATGGTCACCCATTTATACACCCTTGTCTGCACAATGTTTTGCACATTTTGCTAATCGTTTCCTACGTTATTATACTGTATTGACACCTTTGCATTGATAGGGAAAAGTTTAAATACCTGGTATTAACGACTTTCATATTTGAATGACAGTGTGCATGAAACATCTTACAAATCGTCAGTGAGCCATACGAAGACCACCTCTCATGCGCGCGTACACAAAAGCGCGCATTGAAAAAAGGACTTTCGTATTGGTTATCACTGCACGCGCGCGTTTTGCGTCTCATCACGCACCTTTTGTATACGTGCAGAACAATTTGTCTTTGGGATGTCAATGACCAAATATCTGGTAAAAATAATGATTTGTTGTTGCTCAGTTTCGATATTGTAGTACAGTGTATAGTATTATTTTTTGAATAATTAGGAGGTATCAAATTGGCCTAAAGCTCACACCTAGTCTATAAAATAACTATTAACCATCGTGAAAGATGTTTCTTACACCAGCTGTCAAGCATCATCATGAGGATACTTTTTAAGAACTGTGGTTGACATCTATTTCAACATTCCTCGCCATTGTCATCTTGACACACCTCTCGCCGCTCAAATTGTTATGTAATCTGTCAAAACAAATCTCTCCACTTCTTTACTTTCGTCTTTTCATTAACCAGTCGATGTGAAGTCGACGTTTACCAATTTATGTTTTGTTTAACCCATTTTTGTACTAGTAGTTGATTATCTTATTCTTTCTCTGCCGTAGCAGCGTTGTAGCTGTTCCATTTCCAGTTCGTATGACCTATTGTTTAACCATGGAGGTGGTTTAACGTAGCGAAATATACATTGTACACAATTGGGACTTCCCCTAAATATCACATACAGTATTCACAACCTCAAAAAATGTGTATTCTAGCGTGAGATTTTCGTGTTTTTATATGGTTACAAGACGCTGACAATACTTCATGCACCATGCTTCATGTAACAAAATTCTGAAAATCTGACTAGAATTTGTAGAAATTCCCATAGCCATTTTAAGCATCATCCAGGGTCCGATAATGTTCCCCTCAGCTCTACAATCAAAAGACCCATATTGCATCATTTGCAGTCCTCAGATCCGGGGACACTATTCCCCATGCAATCCCTAGGCCATATCACTGTATCATGTTGACTGCTGTAGTGCCCAGGGCTTGAGACGTTATTCCCCGGTGCAATTCATAGTTGTAAACGAATTGAACACGTATATATCAGCTTATGACTAATTGGTAATTTAAAAGATATCGCCACTCGCCTCTGAGTAATTAATGGGTTCAAAATTAATCACTGATCTGGATTTTCTAAAGATGCTTTAGTCGAAGAACTTTAAATAATTTAGGCCTATGTAATAATAGTTCACCAGATTGAGGCTAACGAACAAACATTAATGTAAGATTAGCGATGTTTTCAAAGGTATTCATTGTATGTGAAGAATCGCCAGATAGCATAGACAAGAAACATTACTTCATGGTTATAGTGTACTGGCATGTACTGCTTACGATACATTAAATGTCTATCCTCCACGTTTTATTCGATTATACAATTTTTCTTTGTAAGATTTCTTGATCTCTTGAGCGTCATTTTTGAATGCAATATTTCGGTATCTTGTAAAAGACTTTAAATAATAAACCGACTGATAAGTGAACTTGAAATATGGGAGTCAAGTCTCTTTCATATCATACAGGACAGGGGCGGATTTAAAGGTGGGGGAGGGGAGGTCCGGCCGGGCCGGCCCCGGCCCCTTTTCGGAAAGTAAAATATATAGGATATTAACATTGTCTATAAAACAAATATATTCAGCAAGAATTGATCGTTTAACACGCCCCTGAGCCCATTTCAGGACATCTAAAGTCCAAAATTTCCCGGAAGAGCATGCCCCTGAACCCCCTAAAACTTTGACTCTCTACCGGCTCCCCCCTTCCGGACCCCCTTTTCCAAAAGTCTGGATCCGCCCCTGCGGTATATAACAAATTTACACCTCACTCTCGCAATCTGATTGGTAATAGATAGGCCATATTTTCTCCTTACAGTAACCTATTCGACCTTTTAGTACACCAGTTTAGGCATGTAATAGTTCACCAGATTGAGGCTAACGAACAAATATTAATGTAAAATTAGCGATGTTTTTAAAGGCATTCATTGATAGCTATGATGTGAAGAATCGTCGGTAAAGTATAAACAAAAGAAACATTACTCCATGGTTATAATGCACTGCTCACGCTACATTAAATGTTTTCCATGTTATCCTTGGAACACATTTTATTGGGTTATACCATTTTCTTTGTAATAGATTTCTTGATATCTTGGACATAATTTTGAATGCAATATTTCTGTATCTTGTACAAGATTATAAAACAGTTTTTGCAACCATAGGCCTGTAACGTACATTGACGTTAAACAATATTTTCCCCTTTTTAAATAAAACATCTAGAAAATTATATCCATTAGAGTGTAAAATTTTGTTTACGTGTCAACTGATGTAGTTTAGACTTGTAATATGAGAGTCGAGTCCCTTTCGTATATATCACACAGGATATAACAAATTTATATCTCAATCTTAGATATTCGTAATCTGATTGGATAATGAGATAGGACATATTTTCACCTTATAGTAACCGAATCAACATTATAGTACCCCTCCAAAGTACAGGTACCTAAATTCCCACTATTTACGTGCGATCGATGCATTGAGCATGCGCCTCTGGTGATAGGCCTATTGATGTTAGCGATTTGTTTTGATTTTGCTCCCGGGAGAAACTTCAACAAAAAGTAAAATATGGTAGAAATTTGAGGTTTGAGCTTCTTTAATCACGATCAAGTTCAAGATTTGATGGACTCGGACAGCAAAAAACAAAATAAACCTTGTGAAGTATGCTGTTCGATTTTAGGCGTAGTATTTACAAAATTTGGCGCAGGCCGACAGCTAGATGACAAAGAAGGATATGGCATAGGCTAGCCTTGTGGGCATAGGTAGGTTTGTAATGGTAAGTCAATTTTGTTTGGTATTTAAAAGTAATATACTGCTGGTTAGTTTATGAAACCTCGGCCTATAATTTCAACTATAACCCATCAAGCAGTCCATTTACTTTAATATTATTTTAAAACAATCGAGCGCCCTCACTTTTCAGTCCCTCGTGAAAATACACGCCTGTCAGTTTGGACTAACAATGTACCCGGGCTTTGTACACGAATCGGGGAATAAACATAGTAGGTTGTTTAGATAAAAGTATAAAAACAACGAAATTATTCACGTTTTTGTAAGCATACCCAAACTAGACATGTACAATAAAATTCACCTTACGTGATTCAGCTTTTGTCTTTGTTTGGAGCATCATGTCCATTCATCGCTCATCAACATGTACGTTGAATATGAGTTGACGTTTAATTACGTCACTACACAATATTGTTTCACAGAAGGTATTCTCTGGAGGCGGTGAACGCCTTCGGGTGCATTAATGTTTATGTACCTTAACGCCCTCAGAACATCAATACTGATGATGGCGATGCCAGTTGTCTCCAGTTCACTGATGTCGGCCTAGAGATGGACTTCTGGCTATAGTTAACCTCGACTTTCGATCTAGTGAAACCCGTCTACATGCAAGATCTGCCAGCGTTAGTTTAGTGGTTGATATAGCCTGGAAGTGGGACTTTAGGTTTCTTTTAATTTCGGTGATGCCAATAAAGACAGGCAGTTGGTTAAGTCTTGCAGCAACCTCTTCATATTACTACAGGTAGACTACAACACCTAGTTACTGACCGCTACTCATGTGACTACTTTGTATACTGGTCTTATCTAATTGCACATTTTAAGAACAACTTAAGCAAGTTAACATTATTGTTTTTCTCTCTTAGCTCGTTTTTTATCGTTTCTGAGTGTTTTAATAAATGCATTTATTGTGATTTTAATTGTACTATATACTTGTCGAATCGATAATAAATTAATAAATACAATGAGACAGATTACCGTAAACCTGTACATGGAAGTTGAGAAAACCTGCGCAAAAAAAAAAAAAAATCGTAAGTTGTTAATCTGATGGGACTCGAACCAACGTTCCCAAGTAACTAGTCTCATTATCTTTACCACTAGACCACCAAGCTAGGCTTGCTCCAAGTCTGTATATTATATTTAAATGTTTAATGAAATGCGCCACCACTGGATGATGAAGTTTTAGTGGAGTGAGGTTTGTCGTTATCGAATTCGAGCCCCATAACCAGCGGATACTGCAATGTATAATTGCACATTTTTGCGTCAGGGAACATGGTTCCGTGCTTCATATTTTGTAATCTTGTCATGTACTTAACTTTTTTTCAATCTACATCTAACCTAAGTTTCATTTTAGTTTAATTGTTGTATTTCATTCTTTAACACACTATCGAAAATAATCGATGCATCATTCTACCTCCCAGATTATGATTGGGCACGCGTATCAGGACACGCCGTACGCTAAAAATGTAAATAGTTTTGATAATTGCTAATGATTTTTGTTGAAGACAGGCAACAATAGCGATGCCTCAAAGTCATCCAGTTCTTCACAACCAATACTGTATGACTTTGGAATATTTATAAGTTGTAAAGAGTATTTATTGATTTACAGATTATGCATGTCTGTTTGACGTTGGGATGTAAGATGCGCTTAAAATGATGACAAAAAGATTACACGAATCCGGGATGATTATAATTAATAATGATGTAATAATGAAAATGCGAGCTATAAATAAATATTGTTGTACAGTAACGCAGCTTGCTGTAGGATACGTATTCCTTTCCAGTGTTAGGCCTACTGTCACATTGCAATCAATGCATTTTTTTAGTTCTGAATTATTTTGTGATTTGCTGTGAAACGCATAATTAATTTTTACGCGCGCGTATAGTTATTCACGGGCGCACGCGTCAAGCAGTAGGTTTGCTAAACCATCCTCCCCCATAATACTAATAGATCTCTATCTATTGTACATATTTTGCGTTTTTATTTTGTTACCGGTACATTACACCATCTGTTGGAATTCCATAATCTTTGTAATTTCATTCAAAAGTATTTCCTTATAATCGAGTTGTCAAATGGTTGTTTTTAATCCATACAGAAATTATTTCCTCAATTCATAATGGTGATACAAACCCGAAGGTTTCCCCTCCAGGTGTAAACATTTTTGTTTAGGTGTTTGTATTGTCTGATAGTAACCAGTTTATAATACAGTACTACGTGCACTCATTGCTAATCGATGCGTACAGATTAAGATTAAACCCTTTTCATCTCCTGACCTACTTAATTAATACTAACACAGAGAAGGGGACAATCAAATCTCGGGAATGTTTTAACGTCATCGATGCAATGAGGAAGTTTAAATATCCACAATTCTATATCGATGACCTCCAGTCCCCAATCTTCATTACTTGATAGAATAGATTGGTTTTTATCGTGGTAGCAACGTTTACTAACAGCTGTAATCTACAGAATATTATTAACTTTGTCTTTGAGGGTGACATGGTCAACGGTAGGGGGCTAATGTTAAGTAAATGGTAACATTCGATTAGTTTATTTAGCGGTGTGTTGTTATCTGAAGTGTACAGCCCCGTGCCACGTGCGCTGTCGTGGCGGGTAAACACTCGTGAAGCTTTTATCACTGCCGTCTGATCTTAAACATATCCGACCCGCCCCGTCCGTCACGAGAGACGAATGTGTAGGCCTACACGTCGTGACCTTGAACCAAGTATCATCTTCGTTGCACTTTACGTCCTAGGTCTTGGACACTGTTGCGTCTTGGCTTTAGTAGGCTGCATCGGTTGGTAATTTAATCTCCACATGATCAATTTCTAGGTGCTTACTTTTCATCTAGTTAACCCCCAGGTCGCCGTGTATTTAGTTATTATACAACCATAGTAGTTTATTCTCAACACTTATGCGAACCATTTGAATTATTTGTGAAATGTTACGAAAGTGAGGATATCAGGCGCGTGATCGGCCAACTGGTAGTAATTTTCATTACATTTCGTGTAGCTACACTGACTCGTCGTATCACCGAAATGAGGAATTTCAAATTTCTTGTAACAATGGGTCTTTTTGGCGTAACTATTTAATGATGGAATCAACTGATAATTAAAGTTTATTTTCCATGTTAACGACTCATGTGTACCGACCAACGTGATGTATTATTATAAAACTTCGCTCTGAAGTTCACAGATTGTTCCTGACCGAATGTTGAACTAGTAAACAAGTGCTATGTACTGTACTTAAATAACTGAAAACAAGGATAATATTGGAGTTCAGATAAGGTCTCCACATGCGCTGGTCTCCACGCTGACATGCCGTATGTTTTAAAATCTTGAAATAACTGAAAGAACATGCAGAATTTGATTTCGAAGGCTTAGGCTATATAAACTAGGCCTACTGTATAAACATAGGTTAGCTTACTGGGCTAATCATTGAGCGGAATTTTCTGTCCGGCCACAGCCACTTTTGAATTATAATTACGGACGTGGACGAACCCACTTTCACTGAGAATTTCGCTACTGATCTAAAAGTGTAGCTTCCTAATCAAATAACTTAAATGTTTACAGTCACAGATACAACGTATTATTGTAACTTTTACTTTTATAACATTAACAAACTCTTCTGTAAAATCTCGTGTATACGATTATTAAGTCCGCACGTCCCGTAGCGACCTTATGTCCGACTGGTTCAGTAATCTTAATTATGGTACTCGTTGGAACAGTGCCTCGGCTTCCTGGAACAAAATCTTATGTCGTCAAAGAACAAGGTGAATGCTCGCCACATGACGAGACTAATGACGTCATATCTGGCAAGGGTAGCTGTTTCCATCCGTCTAGCTATGCGTCTGCTAACTTCAGTCAGTGTGTTAGACCTAGATGGTTGACGAACTAGAATCTGTCTAATAAGTTACAGAAGTAATTTGGACGTCTTTTAATTGGTTTCGTTGAATTGAAATGTTGGATGCCCACATCGGAAATCCCTTTCTACCTCTACAGTCGGCCATACGCAACAAGATAAGAGTCGACAATTAAATCATGTATCAGGTATGCAAGTACAAGTACACTGATGTTAATTAATAGACTTCGCGATTAGCAGCTGCGTAATGTTTTAATTCGAGATTATTAGGACATGTCTGATATCTGCCACTTGCACGGCGGCGGGTGACCTTATCCCACACGTTCGAGACACGCACAGCATCAGTACCTCGTGAGTCACACCTGTGTAGACGAACCGACTTTTGTATTCTTTGTCAACTTTTTAGGATGTATAGTATCCTAAGTGTGCTGATGTAATGGTTCAAGACACGAAGTTCGGCTGAAATAAATTGTACCGTATGACCGTATGTATTATATGAGATTATCTTGTCTGGTCCGAAAATTGTTTTTATATATGCGCAATTTGTTGGTATCATTTTGTTCGTTAAGAACGTTTAAGCCTTATTTCATAGTACTGATAGTGTTGTAGGCATGAATATTATTTAGCGGTTCAATCAGTTGTGAGAGTATAGATATACTTAATGCTCTAAACAGCCTACTGTAGACAAGTTACTAGTCAACATACCTTTATTTTGTTAATTGCAAATTCTTCAGTAGGCATATGTTTAAAAAGAGGGTTTTTGTCGAAAATGTAATGAAATTAAATCGAATGTATCGAAAGCTTGTATATTTTTACCTTTAAAATAATTTCATCGAAAGTTTGTTTACAGTTCTTTTTATTATTTTCTCGTAGGCCTATTGGGTAAGTCCACCCAGACAAAAGACTTTCCTTTCAAGTGCAAAAACGAGCGAAGGGTATAGTACATTTTAGGTTTAAACTTGGTGCCTTGATCTATATCTCTGATCCAATTTATTGGCCCCTGGATCTAATTACGCTACCCCGGGATCCAGTTACTTGGTACCTGGATAAAGTTACTTGGTACCTGGATAAAGTTGGCCCCTGGATATAAGTCTCCAATAAATAGTTATTTATTGTTCATCTCCTGAAATGGGAAGTTGATTTATTGTTAAACTCTTGTTCGACTTCCAAAGGAATTGATATATCCACATTTTAGTAATGAAAACGTACATGTGCGTTAACAATAAAGTTCAATCACTGGTTACCTTGTCGGGTCGTCGATACTATCGCCAGTAGGACCCTACATTCCTTTGTGTCTGGGTAATTTGTACAGCACACAGGAGAAGCATTGTGTGCGGAGCTGCGGCCAATGAGCTAGGCCTAGCAGTTTATACATAAGTCGTAATCAAGTCATTTCTGCCTGATCGGCGCCTGTATGGATTCTACACCGTCCTCCTCTGGGCCGATACGCAATTCCATGGGATGTGTATTGCGCATGCGTAACCAGTTGTGTTTTGCTTCATAGCAACGACCAGACAACATTCTTTATAATTATACTAAAATAGTTATTTTACGTTTGTTTGAGGATTTTTATCCAGGAAATTCAGTAGATCTGAGGTATAG
>JAOTQE010068925.1:0-17272 GCA_025631205.1 Nesometra sesokonis
GCGACGCTGTGTGTAATTTTTAGTATTTCTTCAGCTTAGGTGGACCATCACACGGACCGGGGGGGTTCTTCCGAACCTCCCGAACCCCCCCCCCCCAGCGTACGGGCCTGTGTCCGCTTCAACTCTATACTTTAAGTCTATAGTAACTGCTGTTGGTATTTATTTGGCTATATGGTTTTTCTAAAAGATTAATCATAAATAGAACAAGCGGGCAGTGACACCGAAAATTAAAACTTTGCGTTCAGTTTCCTTTTGTACTTGAACAATTTTACGAATATATTACCTTACAAATATTTTAGATTACAATAGAGAATCGGTAAAGTAAGTTATCTACAATTAAGATAATAGTACCAGGCCTATTATATCGTATTGTAACGTCACAAGGACATAAATCAGTGGTACTAATGGCTTGGTAAATTGACACGCGCTAATTATGCCCTTTTGATTGCGTCAATTAACCAAGTAGTTATAGTTTAATAGTGCTTGAAATTTATTTTAATTCAATTATGACGTCATCACTTTAAATTCATTTGCCTAATTCCAGTGGGCTTCTTCAAGCTAGCAGTGGAAATATCGTCAGTGATGCAACGAAGAGGGACAACTGATACGCGCGCGTACAGAAAGGTGCGTGATAATACGCAAGGCGCTCGTACAGTAGCATGTAAGAGCGAGCGTCCGTATATTGCGTCTCTAGGCGCGCTTTTTTGTACGCGCGCGCAGTTTGTGAATCGTCGTGGTTTCACTGAGGATACCTAGGTTCATGGGTCAACTCGTCTGAGAAAGCTTATTGCGAGACTCTAAACGGCATGACTAGTTTGTTGAAGTCCAAACTGCTCCGATAGGCCTACATAATTCAGCCCCGTACGCTGGGGTGGGGGCCTGGGGTTGTGAAGAACGCCCCTCATTCTCAAGATCCACCTAAGATGAGAACATTTGGCAATACACAGACCAATTGGTTTTGATGATGAATTCTTCTAAACATGCATGTTCCTATTAGTTTCAATGAAAATATTTGTAAAAAATGACTGAAAATTCTATTTCGGAAACTTTTAGTGATGTGTTTCTGTCAGTAGATTTTGGTTGGTTGTTCAGTATGTTGGTACCTTTTCTGATGGTACCTATTGTTTCCAGTTGCAATAGTCCAACTTGTTTGAATTTAGCAGACAGTTTTTTGGTCATGTTACTGGTTAGTTCATAAGTTTGACTGCCAGTCCCCTTTGCATTATGTTTCCATTACGTTTAAAGACCGTATGACATAATATTTGGACTTTACAAAAATGTAAGCAGGTTATCGATAATATAATTTTAATTATTAAAAGTATTATAAATCCATCTTTTATATTAATAAATTAGTTTTAATAACATTTGTAAACACTGTTTCTTATTGCCATTTCCAACAGACCTACTCGTCGAAAATGTAAAAATACACAAGGTCAAGCTTCTGATGTCTTATAATGTCATACAACACCATTGTGTAATTCTTATAATGGAAAAAGTCTATTAGTAACAACACGCGAGTATCGTGTGCAAAGAGTTTACATGGCAACGGTCACTTATTACGTCATAAGACACCGATTAATTTGACCTCTCGGTATTATAAACTGTTTAATATTAATGGTTTGTATTGTTAATTAAAAACAACAATTGTATATATTTGAACAAAAAGAACGTGTGCTAACTGAGTTGTAACAATGGGAAAGACAGTTTCAAATTAATATAAACCATTTTAAAATGTGTGTCATATAATCTTTAATGTTTTTTTTCTTCAATTTTCAACAATTGGATTGAAATTTATAAAGCAGTTTTTTTAATGTAGTCTTATCATCTATATGTAATATTAATTGGTCGGTTTGTCGGTTTTTCGGTTGCGTAGATGGAAAAATAACGAATCTTAATAAATTGTCGGTCTTATTAAGAATGCATATTATTGAATGATTTATAACATTCCGAGCTTTAATGTTATGTATCACTAATGTTATTCAAGACGTTAGTTCTAGAAAATCAATGAATAATTTATATTTCGGATCTTATATATCATCATCGTCACGGTACATACAAACGGTGACATCTGACCTTTAAATTGTTATAATGCTGGATTAATTCAATGTGAAATATTGATAACTGTTTGTTAGTTGCTGTTTGTAATGTTTCCCTTTGGAGCCTTTGGTAGATCAGTGAATTTGTCAACAAAACATGATTATATTCTACTTAAAAAACACCAAATCCCACGTAATTGAATGTTATCCGTCACGCATAGAATTTTACTTCTGAATGTATGGAGTGGAAGAAAATTAAGGATTGAATTAAAGTTTATAATAAAGTTACCGCAGTTCTCTTCGATAAATAATATTTATACGCTACGATACTTTTTGGATCATCGTCTGTTAAACGACACGCGCGCGTTAAAATATGCAACGCGCAGCTGGTATCTCTTTACGCATGTTCTCTCAGCAGTCAGTTACTATAACTTGTTCGACAAGTGTAAAATGACGGATTATATAAATTGAAGCCATCTAAAAATATCACGATTGATCGTGAGGACACCGTAATAATGATTATAATAATTGTGACCTCGCATGTTCTAAAAGAGAAAGTTCACCTTTTAGGTGTTTTTCTTCATGACTGGCGGTTCCTTTGTTGTCCTCGATTTTTCTCCAAGATAGCTTTTTCCTGGGGGATTTCCGTTTCTCCTGAATCACCTGAAAAAAATATATCAAACGATAGTTTTTAAAAATGTATTGTCACTTGAAAAAATACAACACTATAATTCGAAAATAACTTGCTAATTTTCAAGGAATTATGATTCTAAAAAAAAATAATGTATTAAAGAATAATTACATGACAGAAAAAAGCTGTCAAATTTCTAAAAGTGTATTGTTACTTGATAATTACAAAAAAAAACATTTTGAAAATAAATTGCTTATTTTGAAGAAATAGATCTTGAAAATAAAGATTAGAATACCGCCAGTTGCACTTGGAAAACGTGTAAATTGTAATGTAAGCTGTGTTTAGTGTTAAATTATGATGTTTTTAAATCGACAACCGACATTACTACAGAGACACTGCTAAATTTGAATACTATCAAATCTATAAAAATAACACGTTCATTCCTGATGATGACATAATTTATGTCGAAATATTGAATCTTGTCACGATGGCGTGTATCTCATTGATTGGAGTATGCATTATACTTTCTTACTTAACACGTTAAAGGTAATGGAGAATGACCGAAAGGCTAATTGTAGACCTTCCCAGAAATTTGCCTGTCGTTGGGGGCATGACGTCAATGCGGGTAATAAATTCTTATTTTATTCTATCGCTATGTTTTATTATAGTGATGCCTAAAAATAGTAGAATAAAAAAGGCTAAAATAGTCTTGAAAACGCACACTTGGCCAGTGACAAGCCTATGAATGGATTAGTTTAATTGTATTTTAGACAAATTAACGAATTTATGCCTACCAATTATTTTTTTACAGTAAACACTATTACAACTCTTGCCTAGGTCCGGGACCGGTGTCAAGCTAGTCTGTATGTAGTATACTTATTCGTATACAATCTTCCTAGGTAACGATAATTATATTTAGGGTTTTTTTATAGGAACACGTTATATACAGTTTGAATGTTATTCAGTTAGTCCTGTTAAGTCTAATAACAAAACTTCGTGAGATGAAATGGAAATATCAATGGAACTATAGGCTTTTCATAAATTATAGGGTAGTCCTGTTTATTTATCTTATGACATTAACAAATGTATTACCAATGCAATACAATATTTTAATGCAATATGTTATGTTACCGTATGTTTACATTTTATCATTTTTCACAATTTCCAATGTGTATTTTTTTTTTTTTTAAAGCTACAATCATTTGACACCACTGAAAACATTAAAATTTATTTTTCAAAATTAACCAATTCGGTAAAAAAATAAAGTGAATTTACTGCGATTAACTCAGGGAACTGTTAAACTGTTGTATTGCCGTCATATTACCCATAAAACCATCGGTGACAATAGCAAAGATAGTATACTATACCATCTTTGACAATAGGAAGAGACAAGCTGTTACGCGCGCGTATGGAAAGGCATGTGGTGTATCAATGCACGCGCGCGTTCTGCGTCCCTTACGCGTATCTCTGTACACGCCCATTAGTCTGTCTTTTTGGTTTCACTGACAAAATGGGCTAGTTATGACAGACATAGAGTTATTATAGGTAATATTAGTTTTGTTTAATGTTTTGTGTTATTCCTGTGATTGATGTGATGAAATTTGTGTCAAAATGATTTTGTAATTTCCCGAATGTCTCTTTGACGCAGGGCATCAGTTCTCTATCGCAGTAAAATGGTAAATGGCGCGAAATTGATTAAAATGGAAAATGACGCGAAATTGATTAAAACGAGATACTACGTGACCTTGAAACAAAACAGAGAAAATGCATTAGCAGTTGTCATAGTACTGACATTTAACACCATCTTTAATGGAATTAATAATGACTATAATGTCGGTTGTTTTTGTAGATGGTTTATAATAATTTAATATAATTATTACCACATGAAAACGTTTAAATAATACAGAAACAATTAGAAAAAAATACGTAAAGTAAATCACTTAATCAACACAGTTGTTATGATGAAAACAATAAATGGTTGATTTTCATTACATATTTTAATATTTTTCTGCGTGGTGTAACAACAACCATTAGCGAGGTTTCGCAAACTTACGAAATACGAAGACGGATACGTCACACTCCAATTTTTTAAATTTCCTAAATGTGTTCAAAAATGTATCAAATTTTCTGCCTATGAATTGTTGATGATCGTCGTAAAATACTGACCAACTGTGACGGGTATTTAAGGTGTTCTATTCAAATGTTACAAGAATGTATGACGTATCGGTTTCTGTATTTCGTAAAGCTGCGAAACCTCACTATTATTTCATAATTACAACTAAAATTATTGAAATGAATTCCTTAACTGTATTTGAGGCATTTGACGGTAAAACCAACTCGTAGGAAATTGAATTAGCCAATTGAGTTACTGTTAAACTATATTACACTTTTCGTGAGTTTAAAATTAGGGGTCAATTATCAAAATCTGAATTCTACAACTAAAGTTATTGGACAAAATACAAATTTCATATGTGTTTGTTTTTATTTCTATTTGCTTAATTCTCAATAGCTTCCTGCTCGACAACTTGAAATGGTCAGAAATAATATTCATTGAAAAAACCACTTTTTAAAAACTTAATATTAATAATCTGTGACAGTTTTTCTGCACTCTATGAAACATCGATACAGTGACTGAGCCCTCTATAATTAGAGATTAAGCCCTCTTTATATCATAGAGGTATTAAAATACCTCCTTGGTTATATATATGTATATTATTTATTCAACAATAATGACGTTTCACAACTCTACGAAATACGAAAACGAAAACGGATACGTCATAAATTCTTTTAACTATTGAATTGAACACTTGAATATAATTAAATAAAAGTTTGTCAGTATTTTACGATGATCATCAATAATTCGTACATAGAAAATGTGATATATTTTAAGCGTTATTGTATGAAGAGAATAATCCTAACGCCTGTGGATTGGTATGCAGATACTCAACCACCAAGCTACAGCGCCACCAAGCTACAGCGCCACCACTATTACTATAATTCTAATTCTGATTTTTTTTTTTACAGATGTGTACGAATAACTGATACTGGGATGGGCTACCTGTCTGCGTTGAATTGTTTGGTGGCGCTCTATTTACGATGGTGCTCTCAAGTTAAGGATTTTGGCCTCCAGCATCTATACAATATGCAAAGTTTAAGAATACTTTCTGTTGCCGGTAAGTCTTATTTTACCAAACCGACATTCTAATAAGATGCGTCATTTCTCCGACTAATTGAAAGACACACCGACTGACAAATAAGCCTTTTCACGGTTTCAACTGCGCATGTGCCTTACCAAGGTGCGGCTAGATCAAAGTAATAATAAAGATGCAGAATCATGGTTTGCGGTTGGTTGGAAGTTTGTTTTGCATTGACCTTAGTTATGCACATGAGCAGTTGAAACCATGAAATGGCTTATTAACCAATGATAACAAAAATTATTAAGGAAACTAACTGTGGCTAACCCAAAGTATAATGATCGTAGTATATGCTGCAAATTTACAATTCTGTTTACCCAAAGATTGAAAATCAATTGATGGCTTAGAGACAAGTCTCACATGTTAAACACTTGCCGAAAAATGCTATAATCGTGCAATTTTCCCAGTTTAGGCACTGAACTTCCCATCTATGTAACTTAATATTTGTCGATTTCTTCTGTTTGAAGTAGCTGTTTAATTGGTCATGTTTTTCTGTTTTGTTGTTTCCCCATACTGTTTGTATGTGTATAATTCAATCAATCTCGCTATTATTACGTTTCTTCCACTTTCTAGACTTATTTTAGTGATCGTCTGCTCTAAAACACGTGGCCCATGTCTTTTCCGTTCTATTGTTGTAAAATCATAAAGCCTACTTTTCTTTCACTTTCTGAGGATATGATATGTGGCATCCGTATCATTATTGTTTGTAATACGACCGAGATAGAGAGCCCTCTATATAAAAATATGAGTTTACTCTTTTGATATGGCATACTATCATCTGGGTAAGCCTACATTTTAGTAATACGACCGAGATAAAGAGAAAACATAAGTCTGTACTTGTTTAGATATGACCCGTGGCATCTGCATGAAATTAGTTTAAAACTAAGACCGACTAGAGTGTATGAAATGGGGAGCAATCTATCAAAATTGTCCTTTTATTTTGTGCATAGTATTTTGAGCTGGTGGAAATCACTGTGCTGTGTGCTGAGCCGTGACTCACTCTTGGTTCGATTCAACACCACGCCAATCTCCTTGTGTTTCAGGGTCGAAATACAAGTTACTAGCGCACCGTCTTTTGGATGAGACGTTAAGCCGTTGGTACCGTGTACAGCATGGCTCATGTGCAAGTTAAAAATGCAGCGCACTCTTCGAAAAAGGGGATTGTCTCCCGGTGTACTACCCAGTCGCCACCAGAAGGACCCTACTAGAAATAAGTCCACTTCGGACTTTCGTGGATTATCCTTGGTGTTCTACACCGAATATATCAAATAAAAAATACCCATTTTGGTAATTTTTTACATCAAGACGTCCAAAATGATTACTTTCTCTCAAATTCTCCATTGAGGGTGCACTTTCATCTTCTAATAGTCAGCTCATAGATTCCACCAGTTGGGATTACCAAAGGATGATAAAGAGATTGTCGGTTTCCTACTTATACCTCTAGAATCTCACACCACGTCTTACTATAAGTGGAACATTTTTGTCACTTTTTTGCTAAAACTATACATCCTGTTTTACTAGTTTATCTGGAGTCCTTAGGGATTCGGTTTTAACCCGAACCTTCTACCAATGGCGATACACATTGTAGAATATTTGAATTTTGATATAGGCCTGTTTTTTATTGGTAAAACTCCAAGACCACAGCATTAATCTCCAAAGGTTCTATATAGGGATGCAGTAGCAGAGTTCTGAACATTTTTAGAAACCGGAACTAATCTCTGCAGGGGAGTCACACAGTCTTTTGTAGCAACGGATTTAGATTTTGGGAAGAAATGTGGAACGTACTTTTTATAAAAACAGCATAAAATGTGTTAGATTATTTTTAATCTGATTGATTTCATCATTTGGTTTGTTTTTGTTCAGGTTTAGCTCCTTGAGAGTAATTTTATATTTGTTCTTTTGATAGGCTGCCCATTGCTGACTGCTGCCGGACTTTCTGGACTAGCACAGTTGACTGATCTGGAAGAACTAGAACTTACCAATTGCCAAGGTGCTACCGCCGAACTGCTGCAGTACTTCTCAGATAACTTACCCAAATGTGCACTCGTACATCCGCTCTGAAGAAACAGTAAAACAGAAAAAAATATACTACTTATTGTCTGCAATTGTGCACGACACGACGCTCTTAGCACATCAGAAACACAGAGTGTTGATCACAATGTGCAAAAGAAATTGCGTTACGCATGCTTGACCACTTGGGCGCATTTTGTGTGTATGCGAACTAGATGTAAGCAGACGACACAAGTCATGGTGCTAAAGAATCGCGTATTGACACATGCTTCTTTCCATCGCGCGTACCTCTATGTTGTGTGCTGAATGCTCTAAAAGAAAACTATTAGTGGATAGCTTCAGAATTCCCAGAACACTTATCAGAAAGTCATGACGATCTCTAGTATTAGAAACGCATAACGTATGTTTGTCTTACGCACCTCTCGATGACTGTTGCAAAGTTCTTGTATGCAAACTGGTGTAAGGACGTAAACAACAGTACAATGTATCATAGATTGTGAAACTTCTAAAGAGGATGACAGACAAAACGAGTCAAATTCTCTAGCATATAGCATGAGTTGCGGCGCCGTGTTATTTAGCGGACTACAAAAACATGTTGTCCTATGACCACTATTAATGTGTTCCTACGACCTGGCGTAACGTAGTGTGTTTCACCAGACAGAAAAATGTAGTCATGTGTGTGTCATCGACAGAAATTGTCTGCAACAGCAGACATCTTAAATGTATTCACGCGCTTTTAAGGCGTTTAGGACGTTTAGAAAAACGTATCAATGCATTGTGCAATGTCATGTCAGGAATATAGAACATAAGTGTACCATAAGTGCTATATGTATTCAATTTCATATTTTCTCTTAAGAAAGGAAGACAACTTATTCATAAATCATTACAGAAATATTTTAGATGTTAGTATAATGTATAGATAACCTTTTATTATAGAGTATTATGGAGTACTGTATATCAATAGGCAGTTTTCAATGTCATGAGGTCCTACGAAACTGGTTCCTAGAGGACGCGTCAGCTGAAAGCGTCGAAGAACTTGGTTGAACTCCAAGAGAACAAAAGATCTGCTCTAGCGAATTCATTCGCGAGTCTTCAATTCCGTGGTACGCGTCACATTTCGACGTCGTGGAAATCGCTTGCTCGCGTCCAGTTGGCACAAAGCGATTCAACAGAATTGTTCTGTTGAATTGCCTTGATTGGAATGGGCCACAAAAGACATGCTACGCATTTCATTTGCATATGCTATGGGCATGTGCAGAATGTTTGGTCCGCGTGAATGTTCTGTAGTATAGAACCATTAGAACCTCTTGGATAGAAAATTCGCTGCTGTAATTTAAAATAGATGCAATTCGGAACCCTAACTTGTGTACACAATAATAAGGAGGTAGATTTAAATTATATAATTGTAGTAAAATGAAGTATAAATTATGATGTAAATTGGACAACCAAAACGGTATCTAGTCTTTCGTTCCGTCTAAAAGAAAACACTTGTACTGCTTTTGTAAACATTAGGTAATGAGTTTTTCAAGAAACATAAAATAGGGCCTAAAGAAATAAACAATAAGAAGAAAATAATTGCATATAAAACAGGTTTCGTCTTATTCATGGTATACGACGACATTTTTTTATATGAAAGGTTTCGTCAAAAATTAATTATAATTAGAAAACTTATTAAAAAACACGATTTTTTTAACTTCAAATTTTGTTGTTTTAATGTTTAAAATAAGTATTTTACTGCCTAATATTCTTTCAATCTTAGTTTCTTTCATAAGCAATCGTTTCTTATATTATGTAATGTTGAACAAAGGGTTATCAATAATATCAGACTTTATTTGTTTTTAAATTAAGTGTGCTAATTAACTTCATAAATTGGCAAAATCTTATCCTTTATATCATTCACAAAAATATACAGTATATTTTTCATTATATTTTAGTTATTTAAATTCATGTTTTTTTAATCATATAAATATATATGAATAATTCTCCACCATGTCTTTCAGTTTAACACCGATTCATATTGAATCAATTTTTATTAATAATTTATTTTTAAGTTAGCATGTCTGTATCGAATAACGTGACGGCCCAATTTTAAAATAAGATGAGATAGTTAGACAAGTATGAAAGTTATCTTAGGTTATAAATTTGAATTATACTTATATCAAACTCATTCAATGTTTGTTCTACTGTGTATTTAAATCATAGATTATTATTCACGGCTAGATGGCGAACTTCCACAAAATAGATAACCCAAAGTGCAGTTCCAAGTAGCACCTACTATTCCGGAATCCAACCAATCAAATCGTGTTACGTTCTAACCATGGTTCTAACGCTGTTGCTACGTCAAAATTGCACCCTCAATCTTTCATAGAAGTTTCAAATTTATCAATAAATGAAAGTAAAATTAATCCAAATACAAAGACATCGACAACTTCGAAAATAAAATATAGGTGACATATGTATTAATTTTTATGACAAAAGATTGTTAAAAATACAATAGTTATAAAACAGTTATGATTATTTAACTTACATGTTTGTGACGGAGGCTGAGAAATTAAAATAGTATGCGCCTACATGGGACTGTCATTTTACAGTGTTAAGTGCACCATCTAACCGTAAATAATAAATCTATGGTTCTACTGTATATTTAAATAGAGAATGATACAAATTCCAAGTCTCTTATGAAATAAAAACATCTCTAGTGTTAACCTACCGAAACTTCTGTTTCTTTTTTTTTCGATTTAAAGAAACTTTCTTATTTCTCTTATAAGATTTAAAAAAAAAGCATTGAGTGGGTTACTATTAAAGTAATGTTACCAATGACAATGGTGTTTATTTTGCACGAGAATCTTAAAGAGTTATACACACGATAGCCCTTGTAGTTCAAATTTATTGGAAAAAGGTTACTTCAGAATGTTGTAAATTGGCCCGATTATTTCGACAGATTATGTATTAGAGTGCTTGAATGTATAAGAAATGCGGATTTTATTTATTAAATTTATTAAATATTTTATAAGCAGTGAATGAAAACTGTTACTAGTAGGCGTACCTGGTATTAAACACAGGGCCCCATAATTGTACAAGTTAAAGTACCATGTCAACATTATCTGTTGCAGTTATTGCAGTAATTCAGTTACAACAGTCTTAGCTGAAAAAAATGAATTACTGAAAACATCATTTTGAGATGTGACCTATGTACCGGTACAGCCACCAAAGAAAACTTTAATAGCAATGGATTACTGCAGTAATTTCAGTAGACAATTTTGAAATGATCCCTAAGCTTATAAGCGATACGTCTTTATCTAAGTTTTCTAAGCTTAAGTTTAAGCCCAGTTCACACATAATGACTATAAATGGAAATATTATTTCTATATATGGGTATATCATTTCATGATGACATCACATCTTGACTATATATGGGCATATCCTTACTATATATGGCATATCAAAGTTGATGTCTAAAAAGTTGATAGTGTGTACTTAAGTTTATGTTTTTCTTAACGTAAGAACTGACTCAAAATAAACAATAAGATTCACAACCTTAATATCATGTCAGGCCATCAATTTTGTTTTGACAAAAACTGATATGCCTTTATATGGTCATGACTACATCACATCATGACTATATTTAGACATAACCTTGCCATATATGTGTATGCCTATATATGGTCATGATGACATCACACCGTGACTGTATTTAGAAATAACACAACTATGGGTATATCAAAGTGGTTGTCAAATAAAATGTGATATTCTGTATTGTACTTAAGTCTTTTTAAAACAGGAACATGGTTTAAAATAATAATAATAATAATAATACACTGTACATGACTGTTAAATAGAGTTGCATGTAAAATAGTTATAGATTTTTTAAAGAGGTATAGACAAACCCAGATGTGTAATGCGAGAAAGTAGTAATTATTCCTTCTGTCTCTGGTACAAATTTGTTTATAAACTTCTGTGACAAGAAATATACCGCTGCTGCAATTTTAGATGTGGTGTAAATTAGAGGACTTTTTCCACCCCATATGAACCCTTGTTTACCTGGGCTGGGAGCAATGTTACCTTTAGAATAGATACATATCTGAAGAGAAAAAACAACATTTTCGGAATTGTTTTCTTTTAAAGATTTTCTGAAATTAAATTGAAGAGAGAAAAAAAAAAATTCTGACTCAATTTTAAATTCCTGCAATCTGTGTTTCCATTGTCCGTCCTCTGTGCGTAAACAAGTACTTTACCTCAGGCGCGGATCCAAGTGGGGGGCCAACGGACCTGGCCCTCCCTTTTGAAACAAAAAAATACATTTTTTTGCACAATTTTGAATAAAACGGGCAACCACGCCCACTCGAATCTACGTTGACATGGATGTTGGCCCCCCTTTCGGTGGATCCTGGATCCGCCCCTGCACTTAGTGACCATCCTAGTACATTTTGTGACAAACCTATGGGACAATTTCTAGTAAAGTCACTATTTATTCACACCAAATTCAGCTTCCGTATTCGTTACTACGCTTGTAATAAATGGAGATTCACCACATATTGTGACAACTATGGGACAATCTCTAGAAATGTCACTCTCTATTCACACCAAATTCAGCTTCTGTATTCGTTACTATGCTTGTAATAAATGGAGATTCACCACATTTTGTGACAAACCTATGGGACAATCTATAGTAAAGTCGCTCTTTATTCACACCAAATTCAGCTTCTGTATTCGTTACTATGCTTGTAACAAATGGACATTCACAAACATTTTGTAACAAACCTATGGGACAATCTCTAGTAAAGTCACTATTCACACCAAATTCATCTTTCGTATTCGATACTATACACATAAGTTTAAGGGATCATTAAAGAACTACCCTGTTAATATACCACTCTTTTAAGAGACCATTTTATTAAAGGGACCATTTGTTAAAGGGACCATGTGTTTTTTCTATACCCTATATGTGTTTAGTAATAGATGTATTGTATTGTAGAGTTGTGTATAAGCTGAGGCAGAGTGAAAACTTTTTATTCTTATGTGTTGTGAGCCGATCTGGAGGTTTGAAATGGGACGACATGACGTAGAAAATCGCGTTGTTTAAATCCTGATGAAACACGAAGAAAAAACTCCGCAACATTTATAATTTATGAGCAGGCCTATGTGTGAAGACCATATAAGAAGGATTGTCTTGCATGTTAACATGTTACTGGGCGTTATTTGAATATTTAGGGTACATTTTAGGTGGCGCGCATAATATAAAAGGGAGAGGCAACATTACTTGGCCGATATTAAGGGGGGTGCCAGATACTCTCAACCCTTTTAATCCGCCACTGGTATCTGTGGTACAATGGAATTACACAATCAAAGAATAAAACAAAATCAATAGTATGGGTAGAATGAATTCCGAAAGGTCCCGAGAACCATAGTTAGGTATCGCACGCGCACGTACCCCATTGAGGGCGTCTACGAATGCGCGCGTGGTAGCCTAATTTTCTTCCAGACTCACTGATACCTCCGTTGTACACAGCTCTATGATTGTATTATATTTGTACCGTACTGACTGAATATAAGCCCACCCAACAGCGAGTCTTATACAAACCTCGGTATAAGCCCAGCCAGAAATGGACAGTAATTCCACGTTCAATGGCTTAGACCAGGGTGATGACATACACTTACTGGGAATCCATGTTCAATACACACTGACTGAGATTCCATGTTCATTGTAGTGGGCTTATACCAGGGTATGTCCACATCACACACTGACTGGGATTCCATGTTCAATGTAGTGGGCTTATACCAGGGTATATGTCCACATCACACACTGACTGTGATTCCATGTTCAATGTAGTGGGCTTATACCAGGGTATGTCCACATCAAACACTGACTGTGATTCCATGTTCAATGTAGTGGGCTTATACCAGGGTATATGTCCTCATCACACACTGACTGAGATTCAATGCTCATTGTAGTGGGCTTATACCAGGGTATATGTCCACATCACACACTGACTGAGATTCCATGTTCATTAGTGGGCTTATACCAGGGTATATGTCCACATTACATACTGATTAGAATTCCATGTTCAATGATGGGCTTATACCAGGGTATATGTCCACATCACACACTGACTGAGGTTCCATGTTCATTGTAGTGGGCTTATACTAGGGTATATGTCCACATTACATACTGATTAGGATTCCATGTTCAATGTCGTGGGCTTATACCACAACCAGTACATTATTTGAAAATTCTTATCGCACAATCCACCGTGATTAAAGCGCTGCAACGGCAATAAATGTAATTAAAATTCACTGCTATATTTTTCATGATTATAAATTAACTTCAGAATCAATTATTGTTGAATGTACATAAAATGACAGAGTTTATTATAATTATTGAAAAGTTTAAATATTGACAATATCGATCGTGTTGTAAAGTTTTAAGTTGGTTTTATGCAAATTAATTAGTGTGACTTTAAGAAAAGAACGTGTGCTTGGTATTTACGGCAGAATTATTTTCCGTCCTCTTCATCATTTGCAACGATACATGTTAGTATATTTCATTGTTATTATTGTAGTTGTTCATACATAGATGTATTATTTTAACGACTAGATGGTGAACAGAAAACATAGCGACAAAGTGCAATTCGATAGATGACATGCCCCTACTATCTAGCCGTAAATAATCAATCTACGTGTTCCTATTAGTCTGTTTACATTAGGCCTAATGTATTTTGGTTGGTGTTTATAGGAAATGTATATTGTTAAAACGACAGCTAATTTCAATTAGGCCTACAACATGGTCGCCATCCAAGGACTGCTAAAACGTCTAGTTTAAGTTAATTGGCCATCAAGAATACAATAGATTCCCTGTGACCAATGTTTTAGTCAAAATGGAGGAAATTTTGAAACAAAATGGTGACCACAAAGCTAGAAAATTGGCAACAATTATTTCAATTAAAATTCAGCGTAATTCAAATGTGAAAAATGTTTACACTATCCCCCACCCCCAAAACTCAAACGGAACTATATTCAGGACATTGTAATATAAAATGTGTTGCTTACAAAATGTATATCATTGTGTTACGGCAGTCGACATTTTCAGATTTCAGTGTCAGATTTCTAATCTTGAAAAAGCAATGATCTATCTCAAAGTACAAGGAATAATTTATATTAATATATTAATATTCAAGTTCATTAATATTCATGCTCATCAATATTAATATTCATGTTCATAAATATTCATGTCCGTGTTCAACACATTCAACTATTTATCAATGAGCATTTACTGTAACTTTTTATAAACTCAATACCAAATACTTCAGGGGCGGATTTAAGGGGGAAGGGGGCGGACCGGCTCGCCCCTCCTTCCGGAAAGTATAATATATCAATATTATTAACATTGTCTATAAAACGAAAATATTCAGTAATTATAAGACAAGAAGTGATCCCTTAACACGCCGCTGAGGCCATTTCCAGGCATCTAAAGACCAAAAATTCTATCCCCTCTAAAACTTTGACTCTCTATCGGCCCCCTTCCGCCCTCCCATCTTTCCAAAAGTCTGCAACCGCCCCTGTGTTTACCAATTGGATTTCTTCCAAAAAAAAAAACATTGCTAACGTGAAATTGATTATAAAATAAAAACAAAATACTAATAAACACTGCCCTTTATAGTTGAAAGCAGTTGAAGTTTCTTTATGCAAATTTTTCGTAACCTTTTTTATCGTGAAGTACAGTAACCCTATTTGCATTGTTTGCGCGGTTATCCGTTCTGTGTAAAGACTGACTAGTTCGTATAAACGAACAGTAAATGTAAGGTTAGATCTAAGTAAACCGAAGAAGCATTGGCCTAATGCTTATTGAAACAAATTTTCTTTTACAAATTGCATTTATTATCTTTATCTACAACTTATGAAGTACTCTCTAGTCAACAAATTTAATATGGTATTGTCCAAATATTGTAAGATTTTTTCATCAATTCGGCAAGCAGAGGTGCTTGATCTTTTACAAATAACTATAATGTAAGTATTATCTATATCCTCCGTATTTACCAGTGTAGTCTAAGTAACACAAAACTATACGTCCTTGTCTTAACAGTTATCTCCGTATCTAGTTGTTATTTTACAGATATTTATAGCTATTTATTTGTATCTTCTTGTCTAGAGTCTCCGTATTTACCATTGCACAGAGTCCTGGTGACGTCATTGTACCTTTCTTTAAAGGTCGCACTGATATTCGTACACAGCTTATGTGAATAAAATCATACCGCGAAGAACTATTTTTGTGTCTTGTGGTTATTCTCGTTTGTCCTTTTTGTATTCTTATCTTAGAAGTTGACGTGTGCTGTGACCTATACAAGTCTTATTGCTATTTTAATAGCTATTAAAATAGTTAAAATCCTTTAAGATGAAAATTGCACAAAATAGGAAAACAGTTGCTAATACAGTATGCGAGGCAAGCGCGGATCCAAAGGGTGAGGAACCCGACCCAGCCCCTCCCCCTTTCCCCTTTACTTGGATGAATATTTTTAAACTTAAAAACTCATTGTTTGCAATAAATTATCAGCCAAAATTGCCTCTCAGATACCCAGAAAACGCATCTTCTTTGAAATTTGCCTGGGGGGGGGGGGACCACGAAGCACTATTTTTCTCTTTCTTTTGGTGGTTGTGTTTTTTTTTAAATTCTGATCTTAGATGACGGAGTGGGTTGAGACCACCTATAAATCTTATTACTATTTAAAATTCTATATCTTCGCTTCAATATTTTTTTAGCATAGTTTTACAAGTACTGCAACAAACTGCACAAAAACAATGATATGGAGAATAACCGGAGAACTTAATTTTTTGGGCCTTCATGGGAATGATTTTGGAATAAAAGTCACCTGTAAAGATAAACAGTTGTTGACTTTGCTCGTGATTCATTGATATTGAAAAAAAAAATGTACTTGAAACCCAATAGATATAAACAGTGGCCGCTTACGAGAAGTATCAAATGCACTGATTAGATAGTAACAACAAACAGGCTATTGAATGACGAGCCATTATGGGAGATGTCTTTCACGAGAGATGTCCGTACAAGAATTTCAACAGTAAAACAAATCACACAATTCATATTATAGTTGTAAATTTATTTATAAATATGTTCTGTTATCTTCTTAAAATTAACCATCATTCAAGCAGAGGTATAAAAGAATTATAATAACTAAAAACCGCAGAAAACCGCAAATAACCGCAAAAAACCGCAAATAACTGCAAAAAACCGCAAAAACTCCAAAACCACAAAATAAAGTAAAATAAAATTAGATATATTATATATATATATATATATATATATATATTATATCCTGTCTGAGCTCTTTTGGCTTCTATTTTGGTTACCCTATAGCTGCACTGATGATCCCTGGGCAGGGTGAAACGAT
>JAOTQE010068936.1:0-12656 GCA_025631205.1 Nesometra sesokonis
CAGGCTACTACACTCGGCGACTTTCGCCTCAGGCGTAGTCGCAGAAATTTGAAATTTGCATAGCAGATGATGTTAATGGTATAAAAGCATGCACTATACAGAACTGATTCATTCATTCACTGATCTTGCTTGTATAGTTTTGGATCAGTAGCCGCACTCTAATCTTCAATCGCATTGTATAGGCGGTTGTAAAATAGGTATACTAGCCCGGTTTTGTTGGCTAAATAAAAGTGATGGCATGCAGTGGACGAACAGTAAGTTGGTGACACTGAAAAGCTACAGCTACTGTCCGCAGCTTTCCGCATCTTATTGCCGGATCAACTTGTTTTAATGTGGCTAAAGCACAACCTCAGCCTAAAGACTTGTAAAGCTTGGAATGGTCATTTAAACCTATTTAATTATTATTTAAAACATTAGCAAACTATATCATTTTTTTATTTGAACATATTAGCATGAAATATTTATTCCGGTACAGCGATAGGCAAGAAACCATTAGCATAATTAGGAATTCTTGCTTAAACAAGGCCTCAGTAAATGCTTGTAAAGCATGGAATTGTTGTTTAAACCTATTTATTTATTATTTAAAACAGTAACTAATTATATTATTTAACCATATTATTATGTTGTATGGCCGAGTGGTTAATGTATGGGAACTGTGAGCCACAGCAATAACAACAGCATGGGTTCGAGACCCGCTCGCACCATGGTTCTGGTGGTGGAACAAGTCCTCTCAGTTAAGGACTATAAACTGTAGGCTACTGTAAAGTGTACACATATGGCTCATGTGCACTATAAAGAACCCAGTACATCCTTCAAAATGAGTATGGGGTTACCCTGGTGTACTGGTCCACATCCCCTGCTATGGACAGATGAATGAGCCCCTGTATCGGGCAGCAGGACATGGCATGACCCTAAAGTCGGGCACTCACTGCATCATGCGACCGTCGTACGACGGTCGCACGAATATGTCGTCGCTCCTTATGTGTGTGGTTGCCAGACGCGATAACAGTCTTCTACTTGTCGCCCGAAGGTTTATTTTAGTGATTTCCCTGTTGAATCACCAAAAAAACTGTCATCCGACGAGTAGAATGCTCTCATCGCGTCTTGCAACCACACACAGGGAGCAATGGTTTAGTTGTGCGACCATCGCACGACACAGTGAGCGCCCGACCTTAGGGAAACAGAAAGTCATATGAATGTCTAACATCTGGTACACAATGCCTTAAGACGCTACTGTATAAGGTGCTATATAAATCCAACTACAGTGCATTACATTACATACTTATTAAATTAGTCGTAAACAAGGAATTAGAAAATTTTATACCAGCCTTGAGTTTGCAGCTAAAACAAGTAATCAATTGAATTTTTCTACTAAACATATTTTATAAATAAAAAAAAGGCAGTCATTTAAAAGGTACATAAAAAAACATGAACGTAAAATACAAACAAATCACCACACCCACAAAATTTGTTTTGTGGACTAAGTATTGCCCACAGGCCAACTACCATTCAGTCCTTTTGATTGGGAAATTTACTTAAGCCAATTGAAGACCACACTTAGTAGAGCGGTTAAGGTTAATTTTGGGGCAGAATCATGCACTTTTGGAAGCATGAAACTTACCACAGTGGTAACCTGATACCTAAGGATCATTAAAAAAAATAGACCTTAGAAAATAAGACCCCTATGGGCCGTCATCTTTAAATCCAAAATGGCCACCAAAAAACATTTTAGACAATATCTTCATTTCTAGAGCACCTACAACTATGATTAAAGGTTAATACTTATGTTTTCAATACCAGCAAGTATCATGCAATCATTAGAAACTTGGTAAAATGGCCGCTATATTGTATTTCAAGATGGCCGCCAAAATATATTTTTAGTATTTTCAAAGCTACAGAGATGATTTAAAGGCAATTCCCAATGTTTAAAATATCAGCATCATGCCATCATCAAATGTGTCATATTATTCACTTTAAACCACTCGATATATCTATTGGTTTATAAAAGAAATGTGACTGACCTGTATACCTATCAATATCAATTGAATAAAAAAATTTATAAATCTTGAAAAAACAGCTGTGAGCCATGGAGCTATTATAACTCTGTGTGTGAGCTCCGTCAAAATGGAGTTTGATTTAGAGAATCAATTTGTTATGTAATACAGTTTCTTGAGTTTTGAGACTTTAGGAAAAACTGTCTGGTTTAACGAAAAATTATGTTTTTTGCATGATCAGTTTTGGGAGATTGTAGGATTTTGTCCATGGTCTACCTGACAACTCTCACTCATAATGCGCGAGTCTCACGCAGGTATACCATGGTTAAACTAGGTTGCCAGTATTTTACCATTTTCATCACCATTTTTTGTGAGCCTTCATGTTTTGTCATTTTTAAAATTAAGGCCTGAAAACAATTTTTGCCATTATAGTACATGTTTTATTTTGTTGTAATATTGTTCTAAAATTGAAAAATATTTTTTATGATCAACTTGATTGTTTCTGTTTCTGTTGTTGTCGCCTAGCAATGTTTTGTCGTTGTGCTTCTTGGAATTCTTTTGACTCCTCCCATGGCCTTGGCCCTCGGATGTTGTACCAGCTGTCTATATCTTCCTCTTCAATTTTCTACAACAAAAAACAAGATATATTTTAGTCAACTATAGATGTGACGAAATTGACTTTACGGATGAAAATTGGAAATACATTAACGAAGTTGTCTTTATGGGTTGGAATTGTACTTACCGGAGGTGTGTTTGTCTTTAGGAGATGAATTTGTACTTACAGGAGATGAGATTGTCTTTAAGAAACATTTTTGTTTTTATAGAAGGCAATATTTACTTTACAATATGCATTTGTACTTACGAGAGAAGAGATTGTCTTTATGTGATGCATTTGTACTTACGAGAGAAGAGATTGTCTTTATGTGATGTATTTGTACTTACGAGAAACGAGATTGTCTTTACGAGCTGAATTTGTACTTCAGGAGATGATATTGTGTTTACGGCCATCTTTTGTCTATTTTGGCCCTAATGGCCACCCATAGGGAACTCTGGGATTAACAGTACTATGGATTAATCTATAGAACAATTAGTTGTGACCTAACATTAAATTTTCAGAATCCCAATCGAAAGATCGGTGGTCCAAGATTCACTCACGCCAGTTGCTTGTGCACCTGAGCAACGCACTTTACTCGCATTGCTTCAGTCTACCCAGCTGTACAATGGTTACCAGCAAATGCTGGGAACCTGCGATGGACTAGCGTCCCATCCAGGGGGAGTATCATACTCTAATCCACTTCACGCTACTAAAATTGGAAATAAACTAGCTCCAGCCCTTTGAGCCTTCAGACTCGAACAAAGTATTTACAAAATTTTACAACATCCCTTGAAAAAAAAACCCCTGTTAACATGGTTGATAATGGTAGTGACAAGGTACATATAGGAGGTTGACAGGGTTAACCCTATAAGAACTACCATACACCAGCCTTGTTAACTATCTACCACATTATTATCCCATTATAATCACATAATACAAGGTCAGCTCCCCTCTCAAGGGAGGCTATTAAGGATATAATCAGCAATGCCCTACAAGTACATAGGAAAATACAGCCATTAATAAACCTTCAGATTAATTAGAACTGACATCATAACAATTACTCATTGACCCTAATTATCAATAACATCACCAAATATACTACTTAGTTACTATGTAGATCTCTGTGGTAGATTTCCCTAGTAATTTAACATGGTAGACCCACCTATTTGGAGAGTGTCATTTTTTTCAAAGGGATTGAAACAGTAAGATAATGCTGGAAAAAACATTGAAAACTTTGTCCCAAATCAAAAATGGGTGTACTACTATTACACAGTGTTAAAGAATAGGAAATTAGAGATTTTGAAAGGATTGTGCTTAAAAACCGAAATCAGCCAACTTCACATACAGTAAGAACAGGTATTTTGAAATGTGGTTTTTGATAAGGTTTTCAAACAACCCTTTTAAAATTTGTAATTTTCCTGTTCTTTAAAATTTATGAGTAGTTCATTATTTTATCAAATATTTTGAAAGTTTATGATTGTGAGCTGGTGAGGGACTTAGGCTAAACAGTTTGGATTGTACTCCAATTTCGTTTAACAAGCAAAAAAGGGGAAAAAACACCTTGTGGCATAATGACCAGGGCCTGGATTTATCAATCTCAGCCTAGAAATTGTTTTAAGTGAAAAACAATGGATATAGTTTAAGCAAATTTCCAAATGTCTATTGATAATTTTTTTTTCATAGATTCATCTTAAAAGTGATCTTCTCTATCATCTCAAAATTAAAATATATTGAAGAATGCATTATTACCTGTTTTCTTTGGGTTTTCATAATTAGACTTAAGATGAGTTTTTGACTTAAGATCAATTTAAGATGATATGTGTGCTAAGCAAGTCTGATAAATCAACACCCTGGCGTTCAGACACAATGTGTAGTGCGAGTCATAAACAATTTTAAAATTGCTGCCAGTGGGGTTTCTATGACCAGTCATCTGTAATTGATTGGCCAAGGCAGACTGATTGCAAATTTTGATTGATCAACCTTCCTATTGCCTACAGGCTTTTTGTAAAATAAGGACCCATAAACAAAATTATTTGTTTATGACCCTGCCAAAGCATAAAACTGATGAGGGCGGGAGGTTTTTTTTTAACCGACCCTCCGATGTTGTAATGATCTTACATTGGGTTAGATGGTCCAACATTATTTTAGACTCGCACAAATATGACACCCATTTTTGTGTACATCGGGAGCTCGAGAATCGTTCATATTAATTTATGTTAAAAAAATCCAAAGCATTTCATGTGAATATAACAGAAAAACTATCGTTTGAATGTGAAATGAGTGAAAAAAAAAATTGGGATTTCCCCAAAAGTGATTGGTGGGGACTGATAAACTAATAATTTTTTATGGGGCCAAATTCCCAAACTAAAAATGTAAATTAGTTAAACTTTAAAACCATCAAAATATATAGCAAATTTTTGTACTAAAAGTAGCTAATTTTCATCCTGATTCCTCCCAATAATGACATTCGGGGCGAAATGACTTTTTTTTTGCTCCTCAAATTAAAACTTGCGAAGATGAGGGTGCTGGTGCTCTGATACAAACTCAGTGTCGGCGAGTCTACCGCTTTCAAGGGAACAAATATTGGCAGGTATGGTTAAGACACAAATAATCGTGCGCCTTACTCTCCACTAATCATTGAATCTGAAGATTTCCTACGGTACAAGTAGAGTATGCAGCAGACGAATTGTTTATGTTACAATACCGAAATGTTAACTTACTGTGAATTCTTCCTCAAGTGATAATTTTATCTTTTTCTCTCTCTGTTTTAATCTATCCAGTACTTCAGGGTCCACCTAAAGGTTAAAGAACATCTGTGAGAAATTACCAGTGGTGGATCCAGAATCCAGCAAATGTGGGGGAGGGGGAGGGGCACCCTTTCTTGAAGCCGTGTGCTCGTGGTTTTTACAGTTTTTATTTTGACAAGCAAAATAATGGTATTTTCCCATTTTGCATTCATACCCTTTTATTGTTACACACGCCCCGTATGTATGTCTGTTATACACTTTTTGGGGTGCATTTTACCCCTGGTGCGTCTAAGATATGGGGGCACAAACTACATTTTGGTGATAATGGCGCACGGCAATCTCTGAATGTTCAATATAGCACTGTATTATACAGTATGATTTACATTAGACCTACAATACTTGAATAACCCACATTATGCAAATTGTAAAAAATATGTAGTGAAACTTTTACTACACAACACATTGTCACAGAACTCCAAAGCTGGAAAACCAGAAATCCTGGAAAATTTCAAAACACTATTTAGTGGTCAAATAAATGAAAAAAACACTTGTATTTTTTACATTTACATTGCTAATTTATTAAAAAATACTGGAGATAATCATAAAAAATTAGAATTCCTTGAGAAAACTGAAATCCTGGAGACTTGAGGGCTCTGTTGTCATGTAATAAGAATATGTTGCTTTTTAAAATTTGAATGGATAATTTTATAGTAAACCCTGAGGCAATAATTCTGACTAGGCCACATTCAATTGTTATTTTTATTTCCAACACAATTTAAGAAGTGGGAAAACAGGGCTTTGATGAGCCAGTGCGCCACCAAAAAGCAGAACAATCCCACCACAAGCATAACAATTGGGATATAAAACATGCTATAGTAGAAGCAGTTGGCGCAGCGGTGGCTTTTCAGACTTCCAATAATAATCACTCTGGTTGCCTGTTTGTGTTCCTAGGCAAGCCACTTCATCCATGTTGCCTCTCTCCACCCAGGAGTATAAATGGGTACCTGGGAGGAACAAATGCCATATGTGCTGATTACAGCTGCAACATTGTGGAATGGATTGTATTCCATAGGTGTTTTGTTGCACTGACTAGGGGTAATAATTGTGAAGCGCTTAGAGGTCTTGGCAATAAGCGCATATGATGTCACATATTATTATTATTACTACTACTGCTCTACTATACTATTATTATTATCATCTATGCTCATTCTAGGGTCAGGGTCATTTTTTTCTTAGCGAAACTGGCTAACGGTTGCCAATTTACACATTCTTTAGCCAAATTTTTGAAAACGATAACCGATAAAGAATGGGCAGCTTTTTGGGGATTTTAACTCAGTAAGCCAATTTGGCGAAAGACAACTTTTATTTTAGCCATTGGCGACTTGGCCAATAGTTAGAGTAAACATAACACATATTGAAATACACCAACGTTTTCAGCTTATTTTTACTCTCCATTTCTCTTGACATTTTTACTAAAATTTTATATTAAATTATCACAAAAAATAAGGAAAAATACAGTGAATGGGCCCACTGAAAAAAAAAATCAATGAGCAGCGCAAATTGTTAACAATTTTGTTTTTTCATTAGTCTCAATTTCTTGATCCTTGGGCTAATTCATGCCCTCTGCAGTTATTTACTGCAATTATAGTATGTATTATGGAAATTATAACTACTTACTGTTTGCCTTCGATCAATTATTTCATATCTCAGCTTTCGAAATTCCTTCAGGCCAAATGAACCACCAACAATCAGTATCTTTAATGAAATAATTATAAAAGTTACGGGAGTGACTATTCATTCCAATACAAATGCAGTGGCGGATTTAAGTGGGGCTTAACAAGCTTAAGCCTCCCATAAAAGTGCCGCAAACAAATTTGGGGGTCGAAATGACAAATTGACTAATAAAAATAGATGCGCAGCAACTGTATGGTATGTAAGGACTCCTACGTGTTAATCCAAGGTTTTGGGGTTTTTTTTTTGCTTGTCGAAACCAATTCGAGATTTAAGCCCACTCTAAATCACAATCCTAGATCCACCACCTGAAATGAATATGGTTATACCAATATTAAATATTTACACTCTGCCACCAGGTGAATAAAATTGAAAAAAAAGCCCTACCAACTTTGCCAATAAAAATCTTTGATAATTACATTTTCCCTAACGCACCAGTTTCCTAACAACTTCTGGGGAGGCCCCCACACCCATGAAAAAATGCATACTTTTTATACCACAACCAAATTATCTTGATATACAGTATACCTGCCAACTCTCGCACAATATGCGAGTTTCACGCTTTGGGACCTATTTGGACGTCTCAATTAGAGAACATTTTTCTCACGCATTAGCAGAAACCTCAACCATAGACACTCATGTAAAAAGCCCCTCACGCATGAGTCAATGTAGAGCAAAATACGGTAGAAACAGTCCTCAATTATGCACGAAATCGCTTGTCAGATCAAATTCGGCAGAGATTGTCTGACGCATTGACACCAAAAAACGTTGGCAGGTATAATTAATACACCCGTATAATGTCCCCAGAGCAAAAGATCAGTAAAACTGCCTAAATATTGCCAAACAAAATATGCTGTGGCTACAGATGGTAGTGAAGGCTATCCTCAACAACCCTAACCTCAACCAATATTGTCTTTGCAGAAGTAGCACACCGGATCTAGCCACAATGAATAAAACAAACTTTTTTTTGTTTTTAACGTGCCTCAATCCTCATCACAGTCACATCTCCCATTCCTGGGTGCAGCCCTGACAAACATTTCCACAATATTTTAAGGAATCATCTGGAAACCTCGTAGGGCTACGCACTAGAAGTTAGTTACTAAGCTAGGCCATCCCTACATGTACAGGACTGACCCGTGATGGCGGCGGCAGAACTGAACGTATTTTCGTGTGGTGGTGTTGTGTGGCTGGTTACTGGTAGGTCTGGGTCCCGGTGGAGGTAGGCTGCCATGGCCTGGTCATTATTATAATGGCTTATAATTTAGTATATATAATCGTTCGTTTCATCTAATTAATCATTCATTGATAAATGATTCTTACAAGCATAGGGAGTCCGAATTTAATAAAATGATTTTTCCGGATTGACTTCACGAACTTTTCCATGGACGCAGCCATCTTTATTTTGTAAGAGTTTGTAGATTCGATATTTATTTTCTCCACTATATGCAGAATCAGATTAAAATATCTTTCAAATTTAAAGTTAATTTTAGTTAATGTACAGCTTTTATGGACCTGTACGCAAGCATAAATTATATTTTGTTAATATATGTAATGTATATTTTTGAATTTTGAAGTATCGTGTTTATAATATTAATCAAAGTTTACCTAGATATTTTTTTTTTATCTGAAATTGTCCTGGCAACAAATCATTTCACTGTAAAAACAAGATGGCAGCCCACAGTCTGAAATCAGTGAATAATTTAGCAACATTATTTGCGCAAAGTAGGTCTTATTGTAACATATATATCAATAGATAAATGCATTTTATTTATTTAAACTAGTAACACTGGGTCTAGCTAAGTCTAATAAATTAATGTTAATTATATTCTAGAGAGTTAACGGTAGGCCGGGCCCGGCCCTCATTCCCCGAGCCGAGGCCTAACAAGGGCCAGGCCTAGCCTAGGCCCTAGCCAAGGCATGGCCAAGGGTAGGTTTCCTATAGGTTTCTGGTAGGCCTACTAGACTAGGCCTAGGCTAGTAGGCCCATCTACACTTTTTTGCCTAGGCCTAGCCTAATTGTGTGTAATTTTTAAAATATTTATTTCTAAAACTAGCCTAGGCCTAATAATATAATAATAATCATTTAGGCCTAATCATAAATTTTAATGTAAGGCCTAGCCCAGGCCTAGGCCTATTAGTAGTTAAGGCTTCTACTAGTACTAAAGCCTATATAACCCGCCCTACTAGGCTAGTATTACTTCATTAAAATGCATTTACATCTGCAGTGAAAAGGCGTTGATCTGACCACCCACTGAAATTCACGCCCATTTGTAAAGATTTAATTGTTTCAGAGACGGAGGTTCCAACCCTCCTGATTTGTCCAGGAGTCTCCTGAAATTTTAACCGTCTCCCAATTTTTTAAAGCAATCTCCTGATTTTCTGTTGAAGTTTAGTAACATGTATAGTTTGGCTAAGAATAATATTAAATCTTGACATAAATAATTGTGTACATTGTTCTAAATTTACTGAATTGGCGCTAGTTAATCCCTTGCAGGCCTGTTTTTTTGACCCTTCATAAAATGCAGAAGTGCAGTATTTTAAGATAGAGGGTGCACTTTGAAAAATCTCCCAAATTTTAGACATCAGAGGTTGGAATGTCTGCAGAGAGGGGCCTAGGCAGGCATTGTTTTGCTTGGCCTCACAGGCTCAATTCCCAAGATTGCAGCCAACAAAGTTGTATCGTGGGACACAAATAAACAAGTTTAAGTAAGTAATCAAGTAGTCTCAATTCAGGCACTGTGAGCACTCCTTGGAAAGCATATTTATGTACATGCCAAAACGCCTGTATTTTCATCCTGGCTGCAGTAGGCCCATTTTTCAGTTTCTCACATACTCTCTATTTTTTATGTACTTGCAATATTTGATTCCATATTATTTTTTTGTCCAGGATTGACGATAACTTCATCATGTTTAAGGAACAGTGCTGGAATGTCCCCTTGTTGCCACACATTGCAGAACTCTGCATCCATAAGTTTGATCCAAAAACGCTATAGCAGTTTCTTTAATACATGTAAGTATATCTTGGCAATTAGATAAAATCATATTTCCCATACTCTGGATTGGATGTTGTCAAGGGCACTCACATTATGCAGCCTTCAAAAATTCTGTTTTGCCCAATTCTGACCTACATAATATTTATCACGGTCAGGCTTTTTTTTTAACTTATATTTTTTATCGATTTTTTAGCAATACCAGCCATTCATAAAGATCACTCATAAAGTTACTTTAAAGGCCCATTCCATCCTACTGAGCTTCTGTTTTCTTAAGGAACACATTGCCAGTAAACATCACTAACCACCATCAGTGCATTTGTTCTAATTTTTTGACTGTTGCATTTCAATGTAAACTGCATTGGTTGAAGTTTTTGCATATTGCGCTATACAAGAAATGCATATTATTTTTATGAACAAAAAAAATTATAAACTTTCTTAAAAAAACTTAATCAAAATTTTTTTTGTAGTCACATCTGATCAGCTTTGGAAGAGTATGACAGCTCTGACTGGAAAAGGTCACAAGAAAGCAAGAGGAAAGCGCCCCCAACGACGAAGAAAGAAAGACTTAAACAAAGGCCAGATTATTGGAGAAGGTAATTAAATTTAAATTAAGCCAGTAGTTTTCACATTTTTTCAGTTTATTAGGAATTTGTGATTTTGTTTTCATGCACTTGTATCCACTTGTACTCATATACCCAATTTTACGGTGAAGCACGATTTTTCACTTGTTGACAATCATAACGGCATAATACTGACTTTTGTGGTCCACAGTCAGTAGCGTAAATTACTGAATCAAGCCATTTATGTTAAAAAAGTCATAGTCCACTTTAGCATTATTGTATGAGACAGTGTGTCATGACATGATACAGTAATTGGTTCATTCATACCAAATTTATACACATTCTTGCTCATTCATACTGCACATTATGATAGTTTTTTAGTATAAGGGATTTCCTGAATGGTACTAGGTCTGTACATAGCGCTCCAGCTCCACGACAAGACATCTATTTGTAGAAGTACTGAAGATGAAAGTCTGTCTAATGAAGACAATAAAGTGGCCTCAAGACTACATTTTGAGTGTATACATAGATTTAAAAAAATAAATAATAAATAAAATAATTAGATCAAATTTTAGTGTTATCGTTGGGGTCAAGACGCATGCCTATCATGTTTCAAATTCATTTGAGTATGAATCACTCTAGTAGAGCATATGTTATGAAGAATAGTTCCTCACTGTACCAATTCATGTACGTGAGAAAGGGAGTATTGACACCTCTTAAGCGGACACCTCTCATAAGAAGACACTCATTCAAAAGCCTGTTTTTTCTTTCTATAAAATCAGTGCATTCAGTACCTCTCGTAAGTGGCCATCCCTTAAACGGCTGTAGCTGTACGTTTGGTCTTAAGATCTTTGGATTTTTTTATGATAATATACAGTACTTCCCAAATAGTGAAGAAAAAAACTTTTTTGTATGGTATGCCTACATAGTAATGAGGAAGCTTGTCTAGCAATGAAGAAAATAGAGATAACTGTGTAAATATGGATTTTAAAATGTTTGGAAACTTCTATCGACAGAACCTCCCATAAGCAGGCATGGGGTTGACCACTTACTTGTTCAACTGTTATATTTCTTTCAAAACTACATTATTTGCTTATTATCGTTTAGGGCAAGCAAATATGGCATGGCCAGGTCTGAATGCAGACATGACATTGTGCACTTACAGGAGGTTCAAGGGTGTCTCCTTAAAAACTAACACATTATTTGCTTATTATCTTTTAGGGCAAGCTAACATAGCATGGCCAGGTCTGAATGCGGACATGAGGGTGTCAACTTGCAGGAGGTTCAAGGGTGTCTCCTTCAAAGCTAACACATTGTTTGCTTATTATCTTTTAGGGCAAGCTAACATAGCATGGCCAGGTCTGAATGCGGACATGAGGGTGTCAACTTGCAGGAGGTTCAAGGGTGTCTCCTTCAAAGCTAACACATTGTTTGCTTATTATCTTTTAGGGCAAGCAAACATGGCATGGCCAGGTCTGAATGCAGACATGTGGGTGTCAAATTACTGGAGGTTCAATGGTATATCACCTTTAAAACTAACACATTATTTGCTTATTATCTTTTAGGGCAAGCTAACATTGCATGGCCAGGTCTGAATGCTCCAATCATTAAAAATAACGTCGTTCAGGTTATGCATAAAAAAGAAGTTGATCCAGCAAGGGAAGAGATGTTAAGGAAAGTCCGAGAAGAGTGGGATAAAAGAAAGAAGAGGGAAACTGCACCTGAAGATAAGGGATGGACATCAAAGAGTTGGGGTGGGCGAGGTTTAGGGGCACCAGATCCTATTCCTGGAGGTTTGTAACTTTAAACATTAATATGGTCCTCCTCTACAAACTGAAATCAACAAATTTGTTTGTTTTAATATTTGATGAATTTAGATTTTATTGGAAATGGTAGTGTTTTGAACATTCTTCATTGTCGAATAACAAATACCACCCCCTTCTATAAATAACTCTCCTGTTCTATAAATAACTCTCCTGTTCTATAAATAACTCTCCTGTTCTATAAATAACTCTCCTGTTCTATAAATAACTCTC